>NQII01007092.1:0-29634 GCA_002778355.1 Clitarchus hookeri | reverse complement strand
CTCCCCGCCCCTCCCCCCGGGGGTGCCACGGGGCTGTGTCACAAAAA
This sequence comes from Clitarchus hookeri, assembly GCA_002778355.1. Taxonomy (NCBI): domain Eukaryota; kingdom Metazoa; phylum Arthropoda; class Insecta; order Phasmatodea; family Phasmatidae; genus Clitarchus; species Clitarchus hookeri. Next base: position 29,587 of record NQII01007092.1, on the reverse strand, counting down.
CCTGGTGGGGTCGTCCTCGACTACGAAAGGAGCTTCCCCTCTCGGCTTGCGAGCACCGCCTTAGAGACGGAGAGAATCCTGCTGAACGATGATTGTGCTGGGGGTATTGCCACCCCTTGTGTTAGTAGGCTGGCAGGAAACTTAGCTACAGGAAGGACTGGTCAAGCGCAAGTTACAGCCTCTGCCAGTCCAAAGGGAACCCACACCTCCTCGTGGTACCGCTGGGCAATCCCATGGTTGGGATTGGCAAACGTGGGAAACTCCCCCGCGTGCCCTATGCCAGGTTTCACTAAAAGGGGTATCCCCCTTCCTGGCAATTCGTAGTTCGCAGAAGTCACGACAGAGGCGCCAGATGGCGGGTCGGTCGACTTCTTTACGACAAGAGGGGCCCAAAGGCTGAATTTCAAGGTGAAGGAATTCAAGAGAATGGAAAGAGACCATTTTCGGGTTGGGATATTAGCTCACCAAAATGGAGAACCCAGGATGAAAAGGAAGGAGTATCACGGGCTGACCGCACTACTCTAGCCAGAGTTTCCCTCAGCGGGGGGTCAGGGGACACGGCCCTGATGGGGCTTGTGTTGAGCCACCAAACCTGGTTTCCTCTGCGCCCGGAGGTCACATTGAGGATGGACTCGTGTTGGCAGTGGTTTGAAAATCGCAACCGGCAATACCCCAATCATCTAAAGACGAGCGGGGCATTAATACAACACCATGATAACGTGAGATGGACGCCATTCTGCCCCAACTGGCGTGCAGGGTGCGGCCCTCGTAAGGAGGATTCGCGCCTTTGTAGGCTGGGAGGGGAAAATAGCATAATAAGCCGGCATGATGGCAGGTAGAGGACATTAAAACTTTCAAAATAAAATAATACACCAATAAGGGAGTTGTTGATAAAATCACAGCCATACACCCAGAAGGGCGGAAGTGGATGGAAACCGCGAGGGGTGTGGGGGCGTAATAATGGCCAGTCAAAACCTCCGTATCCAGATAGGGCTTGCCGCCATGGAAGCTCCACGAGGCTGGTTGAACTAGTGTTAGTTCAATAATATAATGTTAAACTGGATTCGACAATACCAACGACCCAAACTATAGTTCATAGCGTACCGTCGCTACTCCAGTGATGGTTTCGCAGTTGGGGACTGGAGCAATATAAGCATCACGTATCACAGGTTAACAAGAGAAGAGCTTTACCAGAAAAAATAATTTTATTGTTCCATGCTTGCTGCTCTGCGTCGCTTCCCTTGCCCCGTTATAAAGTTACCTTTGGTGACAACTATATTTCTTTCACACTTAAATTCGTAACTTTCCCATTTAATTAAGCTTGCTTATAAATTCCCGATGGCAATCACAGTTGTACTTTAATTGTTTGCTTTTGTAGACTCCATTGGAGGGCGTGAATAATGCTAGTTACGAAATAATGTTAATACTTACAATTGTGGCTTGGGGCAAGCATATATCTCAATTACAACCTAACACTAACTTTTATACAAAAAATAAATATAATTTCTCAATTTACCGCCAGCTTAAAAGCGACACATTTGGAACACCAGCGCACTTTGCGGCCGAAATGTTCCCTATGCCAAACTCTCCCATAAGAAGTCTCGTTTTGTTCGCAACCCGAGTAGAACAAACTTTGGTCTAACTACGACCTGCCACTACTGACTGTAGAGTTTGGAAAAGCCACGCTAGCTTTGATGTATTTGAAAATTAATTTCTAACGACCGCCCTATTATGATACCCAAAACATTAAAGGTATGGTTTCTTGTTTACGTATAAAATATTATTTAATTGCGGCCGCTAATATATGAATAAAAATCTCTCACAGGTAAATTATTTTGCCAAAAATCAGTTTGGTCTAAAAGTAATAGCCATATCGAAATCTTGGCACTTAAATTTGCAATGTTTTTGGGCGTCGAAATGTGGAAATGATGGAGAAAGAGGCTTCACAATGTCCCCTCATATAACAGTTAGAGGCAAATGAAAGCCATGATTAGCTACAGGTTTCATAACCACTTATCTTCACTGTCATTATACATACTAATGATGAAAAATATAATACGATTGAGAAATGTTTTTGCTCTGACAAGAATGTAACTGCACGAAAAAATGTATGCAAGGTGCAACAAGTCAAACGTGGGAATACGACAGCTAGGCGCGTTACTTAAGTAACCACGTAAAGTTCAAAATGAAGGTCAATGATTTATAGAAAGGCCACANACACTTTGCTAAATATTTCTTGACATTTCCCTGATTTCCATGACAGCATTCAAACTCCCTGACATTTCTCTGTTTTCCAGGTTTTTTCCAGACGAGTGACAATTAAGGGCAGTTCACGGTAAAGTGAGCACTTTTCAAGGCCGTGCTTAGAAGTTCCTTTCATCTTATTTGTATCGTTTTACAAGTTGTTAATGTAACATTAAGTGTGACTAACGAATACAGTGTAACACATTTTATAACGCTGAAATTTAACGTCTGAAACCATAATGAAACAGAATTTTTTTGATTATCATAACTTCTGAGAGGGCCACAAAAAATGGCTCACTTTCCCGGTAATAGCCTTAATAATACAAGCAAGTCCGCCTCCTGACTGGCTACCCTGCGACACGTTTATAAGAAACTGCTACGGAAGTCCTCTGTCCCAATGCTATCGATCACTCGGCAGAGAAAATGAGTAGCAGAGCGGTGGTGATCGCTTCAACTTTGACCCTACCGCCGCCGGCAGCGGGGATTTCAGCCTCGCCGGACCAATAGAGGCAATGTTACGGGTGAGCAGGCAAAAGAACGCGTGGAGAAGGGGCGATACGGGGGTGGGAATAAAGGGGTGGGGGTGCGCTGCCTGGGGAACTAATTTACTTAGTCACTGAGCAGGTGTTTGATCTGAATGTCCCAGCCTCCTGCTGGCCCGCACTCCAATACACCGCCCGTCGATAGCTCCTTTACCCCAGACAAATAAAAAAAACTGCTGGTCCTTTCCCACTTTAAATAATTAACTAGTTTAACTGTCGTACTTCTCATACCTTATTGAACGCAGTGCCTATTGTAAGGGACACTTGATTACCCCAAAAATAAAATACATTCATTTACATTTTAATTTGAAAACACTTTAATAACTAGGGCCACCTGTTTATAGCGCAGAGAGTTCATGTCTACTTGCACTCCAAAACACTATAGCTCAGATCCACTTTCATGATTGGGTGATTATAACTGTCACGCATCGCAGGTGTCCGTCTGCAAATCACGGACACTCAGTGTCGGAGTTACCTAGTTCTGATTGGCCCAGTCAGGTAAGGAACTGTCTCCCGACAAAGGCACGTGGCTATTAACCAAAGTAAAAATGCGCGTATGCCATAGGACATTGGAGTCCAGCCTTCGCGTAAACCTTATCGCGAAAAACAGGTGACGCCTTTTAATAACTGAAATCCAATTTACCTATTGGATGGTCTTGGGTACCTGCCCACGAATTACAAACTTTAGTACCGGGATTTATCTAATTCTGATTGGCCCACTCAAATACCAAAATATCTTATCGCAAAGAAATGTGGCCGGTGACCAAAAAAACACAGAAATTTCACACGTTCACATCAAAGTTAAGCCTGAGAGGAAAATTCTTCACGAAAATATGTTGTTCCTACGTTATTGTAGTTGTACGTTAGTCGCATTTACTTTTTAAGTAAAATAAGCGTAAGTTGGTGGCTGATAAGTTACTGATGTTATACAAAACATTTCTTGGCTAGAATTCAAGTGTAGTATTCCCGTCATTTACAACGCCGCAACCAAACTGATCTTTCGTTCCAGGTAATAATTATTTTTCGTATTGTCTTGGACGATCATGACGTAATACTTATGCGATAGTATATCCTAGCACACGTCGTACATGTGGAATATACACTTCGTGGATCATAAACTCCCCCATTCTCACCTTAATGGAGGAAATGTTGTTTCAGGATGACACACCGCCATAACTTTCACTTCATATTCCGTTCCAATAACAGGACTGACCTTCAGATACGTATTAAAATGTACATTCGTTTATATGGGAATTTATTTTCTCTTGAAGACAAAACTCACACTTTTATAGTTTTACTGTTTCACTGGAGTTTATCGGAGTATACGCTACAAAATTACAACTCGTCAACATTTTAATTCGTAAGAATGGCACTGTTATTCTTTATGTTGCTGAAGCAAACCCTTGGATTGTGAAACCGATACATTGCTTGATCAACAGTGTTACGATAGCGTGAACAGGCCTTAATTCGACGCCCTGCCTGAACGCGCCATCACTCACGAGCAGTAATCAGGACAGCCGGTTGCCGCAATCAGGACTCGCACTGCCCAATCCCCGGCAAGCAGGAATGCCCTCCACCAGCCAGGGAATGAGGCCGTGCTGCGTTATGCCACGCCGATATGAGGGCAATGCAGGGCAGCGGCAGGAGTCTGTCTCCATGTGACGTCGGCCGAGATGACGTCACACTGTGCCGACCGCCGAAACTCGTCATACTTCACCAGCCTTCGGATACTTCTCAAGGCGGGACAGTTACTATGTACTAACGTGGATATCAGTAAGGTAGTAGATGTAGTTATATTAACAATGCTCCCCGACCTTATAGTATTTTATGTACTCTCCACAAGCTTCNGACGTCACACTGTGCCGACCGCCGAAACTCGTCATACTTCACCAGCCTTCGGATACTTCTCAAGGCGGGACAGTTACGATGTACTAACGTGGCTATCAGTAAGGTAGTGGATGCAGTTATATTAACAATGCTCCCCCGACCTTATAGTATTTTATGTCCTCTCCAGATGTTTTAATATATAGCCATATAGTAACCTATAGCTCCTTATATTTATTTACCCCACATGCTTTACAATCATGAGATTTCCCCAGCCTTAATAAGTACGGTTTGACCACAATATAAACAAAGTATAACAACAGTCAACGAGCGACTTAATTGGCTGTTGGCCAGCCAATAATAAACGTTGCAGAACACAGTAAGTGTGTGCGATGTAGCCAGAACCAATATGAAGATGGTATGTGGAAATACAGAGACCAACACAACTAATATTGCTGTAGTGGATAATACAGGCAGCTCACTTCAATACTGTCCTCGGTGTTAATAACTGTATGCCGTCCTCAAAGGGTTAAGTACATGGATGCAACGGGAGAAAAATAAGTAGGATTTCGCAATAACAGCTGTTAAGATGTTTCCTGTTACTCAACAAACCTGACTTTCAAATATTGAATCTATAAATTTAGTTACGGAGGAATATATGTAAATCCAAACTGGCGGGATCTCATTCATTTAATCTCACTTACTTCGCCTCCGCTTCAGATCCAAAGATGTAGCAGGAACATTTATAATTTTCCCCGGTGGAACGGGGAAATCCTTCACCAAACTACCCGGGGGGCCAACTCCAAAACAAGGTATTCCAGGATCACTACTTTCTATCTAACTTTAGTTTATTCCGAAAACAAAGCTAAAGTCAGCCCTAGATCTTGCTGGGGCTCCACCGGAGAACATTGCAAATTTTGACACCTTTATGCTGGACAAAATGACTCTAAATTCTACTAATTATTTTTGCATCCACATCAAAAGAACCGCCACTCTCCTCTGTTCTGTGACACAGTCGGGATTCGAACCTGAAACCTCGTGGTCTGAACTCGATACAGCGACTTCGTTCGCGCAAAGGCGTACAGGAAGTAAAGTTGACCACGTACAACCAACAAATTCGGGGCGCGAAAAAAATTAACATGGTATTAAATCCAGTCCTCACTGACACTTACGTTACCACATCAACAACATTACATTAGTATACAGGGTAATCAAATGAATAATGACGTAGGCGCAAAACTTTCCTGGTTGCGTCTCGTGCCAAGCACGAAGTCAGCTCAGGTTCTTGAGGTAGGCATTTGCATACATATACATGCGTTTTCCACCATGCCCGTTACTATGGCATTATCGCGTCATTATCGGTTATTATCTTCCTACGCAATGTCGGCCGAGGTGTAGAGAGGCGACATTTACACTGCCGCTAAATCATGGAGGCGCCAAAAACTGAACCCGTTAGCCTGGTAGCCAAGAAAGTGGCGCCGAACGTAATTAACTTCTTTCTCTCGGCGGAAGCTTTTTAATCTTCAACTGTTCGACGACCGACTTGTGCTCCTTCACCTAATTAAGCTCTTGAGTGTTCACGCCCGACACCCATTTGCTTAATCCTGTAATTGGAACGGTGTTTGAGGTGAAATTAATGACGGTGTATTAGACATTTTTAAAAACACATTTTAGCTGCCAAGGAAAAAACGTGTGTAGAATAGCTGATAGTTCGTCCATCTTGTGAGAACTAAAAAAAATTAGTTGAGGCAATGTCCGTAAACTGCAGTATTAAAAAAATATTTTATACAATTTATATAATGCACATATTTACTTCGGATAGGTACGTGGATATTTCCGTTTGGTCAAAAACAATTACGCGGAATATGTCTTGCAAATGAACCTTAAATGTAAAATGATGTCTCGCAAGGTCCTATAGAAATATTTTTTAAGTTCGAGTCCCGGCTATGCCAATGAATTGCGGGTGTAAGTAGTTTTAAACTGATTGCCTGCGCGAAACTCCTAGAACCGTGTATTGTGTTTGATTGGCTACTGCTTGCTGCAAAAAAAAATTCCCTATTGGCTGTGATGCCGGTTGGCAAAAGTCTGCTCACGATGAAGAAAGCACTTTTGAAATCAACGTTAGAAAAATGTCAGTGCTCCTACCTGCATATACACTAACGGGTGCACTGAGTGGCGTGTGCCCAGTCAGGTTGGTAACGACGGAGGGAAAGTAATTCCATGTCTTAACGTCGAATTAAACGTGTTAGGTACACATTTGTAAAAACTTAAATGATTTATTTAGCTTTATTTTTTTATGTAACTAGGTGTAAGAATTAGCAGATTTGTAAAATGTTTAGTTTTTCTAATAATTCCACAGTTTAAGTTGACCGACGCATGAATAAAGAGATGATGCCCAAGGCTGTGTTAATTTCACATAAGGCGGAAGAATACACAAGGTACATACAAGTAGATCTTAAGCACGGCTTTCAAAAGCGCTCAGTTTACCACGGACAGCCTATAGCAAGATAACAGGCTCTGTTTGGCGAATCACGTTCCATGTTGCTGGCAAGTGACGCCATTTTGTTGGTTTGTGCGGCTGTTTCGCCTCTGTATTCCTAACTACTCTGTGGGACCGCGGTGGTGTAGTGGTCAGACTACTCGCCTCCCCGCCATGGCAAACCGGGTTCGATTTTCGCACGGGAACAGTTCCGGACGATGGCGCTGTTCGGCGGGTTTTCTCGGGGATCTCCAGTTTCCTCGCCCTTGCATTCCGGCGCTGCTCCATACTCATTACACTTCACCGTTATCGGCTCTTAAGACCTTGGTGTTAAGAGCCGCTCCACACTCCACTCCACTGACGTACTCTGTGGCTATGTCATGCTGATGATCTACCAACCCTCTGAAAGAGGCAAATTGATTATCAATCATCAGCAGTAATGAGTTAAGAAGTTTACTTCAAAATGATTTGAGAGCCAATAACTAATATTAATATTATCCTTATTTCAAGTTTAGTGCATAATGCAATTGGTAAGAAGAGTACAACGTAATTAGAAAGCCCAAGCAGAATACTTTTCACACAATTACAAACAAAAATTTACTTTTTGAATAGTTCCCAACATGATTCGGAGCTTGAGAATTCCTTAGACTCCTCAGGATTTATGATTTGTTGTGGTCCAATGTTCACTACGGATGTAAAATGAAACAATCTTATTTTTACTAGGGACATAAAATAAATATAATTTATAGATTTAATATTTTGTAACGGTTATTCTTAGGGTACATTGAAACAAAAAATGTACGGTTTTATCAGAATTCCCGTAAACTGAACGACAAAAAAAAAGGTGGTTAAAATTTCATAAATGAAATAAAGAGCGACTGACACAAGTATCGTGTTTATTTTTAATTAATTTACGGCCGAGTTACGGCTTAATTAACTACACAGTTTCCATGATTTCTGCTGAAGCTATGAAAGAAAGGAGTTTCCAAATTTTATTGTTAAATAAGACAAAAATCTATGGCTTATCGATTTTTTATCCCATAATTCGTGGTTCTAATGTAGAGCCTATGCATTGCGGATATCGCTAAGATCTTCACAATGCATAACCTACGTATAGCATCTTTACATACTGTAGGCCTGTACTGCGAACTGACATTCGTTCAATGAAATAGCGTCTTGTCAGCATATTAAGTAAAACTTAAATTATTGTTAATACTTGATACAGCTGTAATATTCCGAGAAACATACGTAGTTACGTAAATATCAGTGAACAGTTTACAATCAATCATTTGTGTTCAGCGAATCCGAAAAGTTAAGCAAGTTATACCAACTAAACGTCATCGAGGTGTTCTGGGTAATGTCTTTGTCATTGTAGGCGCGAGGGTTCGATTCCCTGCACCGACACTTTACTAAACTTTCCAGGTGACTCTAGATGAAATTCATGGTTATAACGTTTAATGTTAGCTCAGAAAAAAAAAATCTGGATACATTAAATAAATTTTGTTGTACAATTTTTATTGGTAAAAATTCGTCATTCAAAAATCAAACTGCGAAGTATGTAGCCAATACGATCCAGTTTCCAAATTGTATCAGATAAGAGCGTTTTATTTTATCCTAGTAAAGTTTGGCGTTAAACGCTATTCGTTCGGGTGGTACAATGGAACTACACTTAAAATTATTTGTTGAACACGAGGTGTTTCTCAATTACGACAACGAAAATTAATGCGCTTTGAAGACTTAGAGTGCAAAAAAAAACTTTTTAAAGGATTTAATGACCTTAGTCGAGAACCTGATTCAGGAAAAGAATTGAACTTATTTAGAATATCAAGAGCTTGGCATCCAAACCATCACTTTGTGCAAACGTATTAAAAATATGATACGTGCAGTTATAAAAAACTCNCTACACTTAAAATTATTTGTTGAACACGAGGTGTTTCTCAATTACGACAACGAAAATTAATGCGCTTTGAAGACTTAAAAACTTTTTAAAGGATTTAATGACCTTAGTCGAGAACCTGATTCAGGAAAAGAATTGAACTTATTTAGAATATCAAGAGCTTGGCATCCAAACCATCACTTTGTGCAAACGTATTAAAAATATGATACGTGCAGTTATAAAAAACTAATTTGGAGTTTTTCTGAGTAAACAGGAAAGTGCGAAATATACTGCGCCTGCGTGGAAAGTCTTTCGCTGTCAAAATTATTCACACGTGCTTGCTTGTATTTTGCAAGGTGATTCTACGATACTTGATAAAGCAGAAGATACTTACAGGCACGGAGANTCTACGACGCTTGATAAAGCAGAAGATACTTACACCTGCGCATGCTATTGTATCGAACGACTTCGAAATAGCAGCACAGCATTAAACCAGGAAGGTCCTTATCGAAGTACGTAACACAGTCAATGCCAGGTTACTCTTGCGTTTTGGACAGTCTCGACCGTAGTTTACATGAGTGGACAAATACTTCTCGTGTGTTTAGTTCCGCGCGTGGTTGTAAAGATAAGCACCGGGTAGGAGACTTTTTTTTTTAATTGTTGCCTCCGGCGAGCTACAGGAATAGCCTGGAGCATGGGATGATGGTGGAGAGGGGGTTGTGCATTGAGCGTGTGTGGTGGGGGAAAAAAAATTTACAGTGCGAGGTATCTTTCCGCTTGGCAGGGCACGAGAGTCATTCGGGGCCAATATTCGAGGGAAAATTGGCGGCGTACGCAATGTCGGGTGGTAGNAGACGGCCAGCCAGCGCAGCGGTATCTGGAATGAATACTAGCCCCCCCCCCCTTCTCCAAACCCACAACATAAATTACCCCCGCGCCATCGCTTCTTAAACCAATTCTCCCCCCTTCTGCCATAGTTTCGACCTTCGCCGGCCGGTGATACATTTTCATTTTCCCACCCTTTTTCTTTGCGATTCCCTCATTGCGCTCTTCTTTCATACGTCCTTTCTTTTATATTCTACCCCCGCGGAGAACGCACGCTGATAATTGCCGAGGTATTCACTGAGGTGCCGGGCTGGGAGAGATTCTCATCCTCTGCCAACATCAATTAAAGGGAGAAATGTTAGACGAGATTGTGGCTTTTAAATTCACGGGGACCAGACACTCGTAAATACCGTCTGCTTTGTTACTGAGAAAATAATAAAAAGTCAACGAAATACTCTTATTACTTGTGTTGCACGTTGTGGCAAATAAACGTCGAATACAAAAAAATACCGAGAAAGGGGATTACCAAGACAAATAGTTAACACTGGAGTAAGAATAGAGACCCTCAAGATATCAAATGACTAAAAAAAAGCGGAATAGAGTAAAATGAAAATTGTTAACAGAATATACCATTTTTTTTTTAAATAACGTAAAATAGCGGGACAGTTTCCATCGTGGCTTGGACACTTCTATAACACAATTATTACTCAATTATATTAGTAAGTTGCAAGAAATGAGAATTGTGTTTGCCACGCGCGTTGCGAAGCACGACGGCGCCGTCTGTGAGTTCATATCGAACAGTAAGTGGTGGACACATTAGCTCGGAACGCAGAGGCCACGCAAAGAGCCCGGGGCTCGATGACACACGGCGGACGATGACCGGGCTATCTATGGTAGAGAGATGAAAGGCCAGGGGTCAACACACCAGTATGCATTGGCACGTTGAAGACCCTCAGGTGGGAAGACTGAGGGAGTGAAGAGATTTGGGCGGCTCTCAACAACGCGTTGTGTTACGTACTACCTTCGTGTCGCAAACTTGAGCATCCATACGCACTCTCATTATGACACAAGGATGGCACGTGAATGGAAGGTGGGATCTAGGATCCTGTGTAGACTAGGGCTTTTTAGTTGAAAGCAGAAATTGTGGGCGTGCTCCTGTTTTACTTATTGCAAAAACCATTATAAAAAAGAAAGTATTAAGTACACTCGTGCCATAGCTGAAGGTTTTATCGAACACAACATAATATTATCCATGGGCGATGATTGAGGAAGTAAATAATAACGTACTTCTATTCTATAAACAATAGTTGTATTAAAACCTTTTTTTTTTTTGTTTGCCATAACAACAGATAAGTAAATAAAAAAAACATTTTTTCTCTCTTTCAAATACACGAGTTAAATTTTTTTTTTAGAATATTAGAAATTTACTTGTGAGCCATCTCTAATCTCCTTTTTTCCTTTTAATTTATTATATTATATGGCCATGAATATGTCGTCGGGTACACGCGATCTCTTCATTTGAAATATAGCAATACTGCACATTTTCCTTTACCTCATTTTTTTTTACGTTTAATTTAGTAGAAGACCGAAAATTCTCATAATTGATTGGTTGAAATTAAATTAATTAATTAATTATTGAACAACAGATCTCGCCTCAGAAGTCCTAAAAGTTCTGAGCACTCCCGAGCACATGCAGCAGGTTACTTGTTGGTCGAACTTGAATTTCAGACTTTACTGCGGTGCCGACCAAAAGAAGGGGACGACCATGACATGATTTGGTGTGCGGCTCACATCCCAAGAAGGCTGCAAAGGTTTGGCCACAAGGTTAAGTCATATCAGGCGAACCGGAAACAGCTATATGAAAAATAGAAAAATGCATAAAAAAGGATTGTAAAAACAAAATAATACGATCACGTCGCAAAAGGAAATATCAGCAAACAAACTTACCCAAAACGGCGGATAAAAACTCTATTCCATCTCAAGGACGATGAAAGATTCCTCAAGTAAATAATGTAATCTGACTACATGCTATATGCCGAGAAAGCGAAGAATAAGGAAGTAACCTGAGCGGGAAACCTATATATACCAAGGTATGCTCCGGACTTCATGGTCTCGTGCGACTAATCGATACATAAATCGAAAGTCAAGAAATACACAATATTATGTACGTAAATAATGAATAAACATTAAGAAAATTATTTTCAAACAAAAGCATAAAATAAAAACCCAAATATTTCAACATTACACAATTTTCAAATGATAAGATTTGTTTTATAACTTCAAAGTGAATAAACAAAAATATTGAGCATAACTACAGCATGTTCCAATAGGGAAAATAATATTTGGCGAAATACCAAATGAATAAAAAACATTAATGAGATTACATAGAAAAGAAACAAGTGCCCACACAGCAGGCACAGTTGGGGGAAACGGGAGATCCCCGAGAAAACCCGCCGAACTGCGGCATCGTCCGGCACGATTCCTATATGCAAAGATCCGGGAGTGATCCGGCCGGGGTTCGAATCCGGTTCGCCTTGGTGGGAGGCGAGCGGAATAAGCGCTCAGCCGCCGCGGTCCCAAGTAAAGAAGCGCTGGAGAACTTCGCAGGCAGACAAGTATCGACCACATTCCCTTTCTTCTGTTCTTCAAAAACGCAAAGCAGTTCCATATTGTCGGGCCTAGCAGCCACTGCACTTTGGGAGACGACCTAAATACTGGCTGGAATAAGTACACGTGTCGTTACTGAAAATAACGTATCCGAGAGTTGGGGAAAGGGAANGCGGAATAAGCGCTCAGCCGCCGCGGTCCCAAGTAAAGAAGCGCTGGAGAGCTTCGCAGGCAGACAAGTATCGACCATATTCCCTTTCTTCTGTGCTTCAAAAAAGGGAAACAGTTCCATATTGTCGAGCCTAGCACGCACAGCACTTTGGAAGACGACCTAAATGCTGGCTGGAATAAGTGCACGTGTCGTTACTGAAAATAACGTATCCGAGAGTTGGGGAAAGGGAGGGAAAATGTGTAGCTTGACTTTCAGAAAATGAGTAGCAGGTAACGACAAGCTACTTTAAAACACGCAGTTGTGTCNGGGAAAATGTGTAGCTTGACTTTCAGAAAATGAGTAGCAGGTAACGACAAGCTACTTTAAAACACGCAGTTGTGTCGTTGTATGACTCAGCTCACTGTTAGTATCTCATTGGTAGTACGGATTAGCTTATTGTAAGAATTACATTTGCTGTTGTTATATTAGAATTTCTCAACCAAGAAATAAGAATAACTTTATGGATTTAGAAAGCAGGGAAATAAAAAATTCAGTTATTAAGAGGCATGACACCGGCCAGAGGGGACTGTCACAAAGGTCAGCATTCCTTCAGGCGCGTGCAAGCTGACTGAAAGATGTCTTAACTTAGATATTAACACCTTACTCTCGGCATACGAACGTATATCTATCTCTCCACGCAAATACATTCCGAGCATATCTGAAGAACTGGAACACGAGCAGTACAGGTTCCTAACGGAACATAGTGGCAAGAGGTGTGAAGTTTACTGTTTTATTTGCGGATGTCTAACAGTGGAAGTTTTTCTCACAGTATAACGCAGNGTGGCAAGAGGTGTGAAGTTTACTGTTTTATTTGCGGATGTCTAACAGTGGAAGTTTTTCTCACAGTATAACGCAGCAGCGTTGATATCAGCAGGATGCATAACTGACAAACAGTGTGCAATGACGTGGTTACCCGACATAAAATTCCAGACATTTTCTTACTTAAAGGCTTCNGCATAACTGACAAACAGTGTGCAATGACGTGGTTACCCGACATAAAATTCCAGACATTTTCTTACTTAAAGGCTTCGAGTACCAATAAAAGGCACGCAGACATTCTTGTAGTAAAACTTCAGCACGTAACATACTATAATGACGACCCACTAAACCCTCCGAAGTAGTAAATGCACGATTGTTTGTAATATTGAAAAAAACAGAAAGAATGGCCCGAATGAATCCAAACTCGGAGGATGTGTAGAACAGTGTACCAGTAATAAGTCATTGCGATTGCATAGAGATGGCGAACACGTAGGCCCAGCAGCGCCCTCTCGTGTGTGACCGGGAAGGTCAGTGTTACGTCGACTTCCATTCTCCAGAAACCACAAACTCCCCAGACTGCAATGGGCACGTTAACGCCGTCGCTGGCGAGCTGAGTGGCAAAATGTAGTGTTTTCGGACGAATCCCGCTTCAACCTGCCCTACAGTGATGGCGTCATACGTGTTAGACGCTACCGTGGTGACCGCAATCTGGCAGCCTGCATTGTGGAGCGGCATAGCGGACAAACACCAAGTGTGATGGTTTGGGGCGCCATTGGATACAACATGCGATCTCGAATCCTACGTATTGAGGGTAATATGAACAGCAACCACTACATCAGGGAGGTTTTAGAGCCCGAGGTACAGCCTCTCCTTCAGGCAACTCCACATGCCATATTTCAGCAGGACAATGCCCGGCCACATGTGGCGAGGAATGTGCAAGCCTTCTTCAATGAACGACGGGTACCACTGCGTCCCTGGCCTGCACGTTCGTCTGAAATGTCGCCCAACGAACATGCCTGGGATATGTTTGTCGACGATTTGTTCGTCATGGACCTACAGCAACCACTGTTGATGCTTTGTGGACTCGCATACAAACCGCGTAGAGGTAGATTCCCCAGGAACATATCCAGGTCCTCTTTGATTCCATGTCACGACGTTTAGGGACTCTGATTGCAGCACGCCGGGGCTTCACACCATACAGAATTCTCAAGGACAGTGATCATGTAAATGTATGTAATCCTGTTGTCATATACCTAATCTGTGGTATAAAGCCCATTTGAATTACATGTATCCTTCTTGGTGTTGCATTTTTCTCAAACGTTAGTTTACAAAAATGAAATATGCAGACGCTGCTTACATTTATGGACTTCTATAAGGATATGAAAGACTTTGGAATTGCAATATCCGATTCGGACGTGTGTCGTGTTTCGTCATTGATTTTGTTATTTTTAATTATTTGAAACGCCTCCGTATGAGCAGCTATAAACGGAGTGAGTTAAGGAAGTAATACTATCATTATTTCTTCGGAACATGCTGAAGGATGCAAGCGTACTACCCGACCAAGCTAAGTGTGCAATCAGGGAGGGGGTGACACTCGAGCACTAGTGTACACGTTGAGAGGGGAAGTATAGCAATTACAGGAAATAATACACTGTTCAGGGCTCTCAATTTGTATGGTTCGATACATCAGTATAATTCTACAGTCCTTTGTACGGTCTTGTATAGTGTAAAACACCCTATAAAAGAGTACAAATAATCCTGTTTAATCAATTCACCTGTGTAATTTATAGGGGACGTGTGTTAAAAACATTTATATTGATAGCGAGTCGTGAGTGCGAGAATGCGTAACCGCGTACATACGTGCGACCAGTATCAGACATTTGTAACCTGTGCCACGTTTGTTTTTGTAAATGCAACTGCAATGTTATTGGTCAAATTTGGTTGTACTGAGGCGTTAGCCGTCAACGTAAAAGTTGTGAAAATGCCTGATTCGTATTATACTTCTGGTATTCTTTTTGTTTCGTTGTTCTGTATAATCATACCAAATTTTGTACAATTTTCAGAATCCAAGTTGTATAACATAAAATAAATTGCTGACACCGTTAGACACCTGTCGACGTCTAAAACTGTTAGAATTTGTGAACACGTCAGCACTTCGTCTAATCATCAAGGTAAATGGGATGATTAAGAGGGAAGAAAGAGATCGCCGTGACCATGTATAGTTTACATATTTTCCGTATGCTCACTAGGCTTGGTATAGCAGAAGAATCCGCTGAAACAGGTGATACTGTACAGCTACGTTTAACGCATCGGTTTTGCGGAAAGTGGGCGAAAACAGTGTTTCACTATCAAACGTTTGTCTCTCTCTACGGCACAGTTTTTGATTTGCACACCTCTGAGCTGATCTGAGGCTGCAGACATTACAGTAATAAAACTTAAAAAAGAGACAGAGGGAAAATGAGTAATAAATAAAACATATCGGAAATGTTTATAGTGGTGTGTCACACATTTTTTTGAAGATAACGTAAAGCGCCGTGGNAATAAATAAAACATATCGGAAATGTTTATAGTGCGTGTGTCACACATTTTTTTGAAGATAACGTAAAGCGCCGTGGGACTGGCGAAGCAATCACGAAATCGCGTGCATTGGGGAAGCGGTTGTCGATACCTCGACATCAGCGAGCGTCGCGANTACTGGCGAAGCAATCACGAAATCGCGTGCATTGGGGAAGCGGTTGTCGATACCTCGACATCAGCGAGCGTCGCGAAGACTAATTTTGTTCCTCCGCGTTAACATTGTTTGTCCGCGGCGATCGGTCGATTACTGGTCGACAACGTACACATCCCAAGCAGCTGCCTATAAATGCTTTCTGACGTGCATACCGGGACTCACAGCTTGCGCTGCAAGAAGACAAGACGCGCGGGATCGTAGTAGGTATCGGCTGGAGAAGCGAAAGAATGAGCAGTTTGGAAATAAATCCCTGAGTTATCTCTGGCCTTAACGGCATTGTCAGTATTGCCTACCAAATGGAACAGTATTGTTCAAGAATTTTCTTTTGTTCAAAAATAATTTTATTGACGGGGGTGTTGAACTAAATACAATTTCATATATGTATGTTGATAAAACAATAACAAAAGAGAGTTGTAAACAAAACATGGTGAGTTAATAAAATGCATGCTGAGAATTTAGACAGCATAATAACTGTTATATTTAACAATTTTATTTAACAGGTTATGTGTTATCGTAAGCACTGACTTGATATTCTTAAAAGTAAAATGTGATTGCTGAAGCNAATTTTATTTAACAGGTTATGTGTTATCGTAAGCACTGACTTGATATTCTTAAAAGTAAAATGTGATTGCTGAAGCTTCCAAAATGGAAATAAGTTTGATTGTTTTTAATGGGTTTTCATTAATTTTCAAATGCAATCAAATAAGAGAATTCTAGCAAAATATTTTACAGTGTTACAAAATAAATAAGTAGTCTTCTTTCATATGCAACATAAATCTAGTGTGTGCAGTAATTTTTACTAGTTAACGAGTTGTGCGTGTACAGTCTGGTGCAGTCGTCTATGGGATGCCGCTTACACTCTACTTGANAATTTTATTTAACAGGTTATGTGTTATCGTAAGCACTGACTTGATATTCTTAAAAGTAAAATGTGATTGCTGAAGCATCCAAAATGGAAATAAGCTTGATTGTTTTTAATGGGTTTTCATTAATTTTCAAATGCAATCAAATAAGAGAATTCTAGCAAAATATTTTACAGTGTTACAAAATAAATAAGTAGTCTTCTTTCATATGCAACATAAATCTAGTGTGTGCAGTAATTTTTTACTAGTTAACGAGTTGTGCGTGTACAGTCTGGTGCAGTCGTCTATGGGATGCCGCTTACACTCTACTTGAAGACGAAACTGTCTGCATAGTTGCGCTCNAAGACGAAACTGTCTGTATTGTTGCGCTCACTACTTGTAAAACGACTTTGCCTGCAGCGAGAAAATTGTGCATCGCCATTGTCGCACTGTGGAAAGAACAGCAGTCTCAGGGCTGGGTAAAAAAAAAAAAAACACAGTGGGTGGCTCCGCCGCGCGTGAAAATTCGAGAAGACAGCCTCCGAGTAACAGGGGTGCGGAGGGTAGGTTCCTCGATCTTCTGGCTCTCCCTTCATAATCGACCAGCCGTTGCCGCCCTTCGCCGCTCGCACAAAGAGGAGGTGATGGCGCGCGAAGGTAGAGTTGCAGGCCGCAGCTGCGCCCCTGGTTGCACCACCTGCGGATGTCACAGACCAGAGGACTACTTACTACCCGTCAAATGGCCGAGGAATCGGTTGGCAGAATTTTACAACAAATGTCCACTCTGCCGAACGGCTGCGCTGCCGAACGCATACTCCGCCAAATGCATGCTCTGCTAAACACCTTTTCTGCCAAACGCCTATTCGGCCAAATGTTGTGCCGCTATGTCAAGTCCTACCAAGTGGAGGATGCCGCCAGCAGCGACCTTCGTTGTGGAAAAAAAAAGCTTCGATTGTCGCGGTGGTTGACCTGTGCCCTGCCATTGCGAAGATGATTCATTTCAAGGATATGGTTTATTTTCAGGCAATCAGCAGAGGTGGAATTATTGACATAGTAGATATAACACAAGTCCCCTGTGACGTTTCTTTCTTTGCGCCCCCCCCCCCCTTCCCAATACAATATGTTTATTTGACATTTAAACATGAGCATGATCGTATGAGCCTATAAATAAGGTAATTCCGCAAGAGAGATTTTTCAGCAGTTAAAACGTGTTTATTTATACCGTCAGTAATGTCAGTAATGTCAGTGTCGAGTGGAAACGTCATGTAAGCATCGCTCTTGTGCGCTGAAGAAACAAGCTAATCGGGACCGGCGAAATGTGAAGCGTGTTGGCACGAAACAGTTGTGAAGACAACTATAAACTGTTCACTTTCAACTGAGCACATTCGAAAGCCCTGCTTAAGATCTACTTGTATGCACGTTATGTATTAGTCCACCATACGTAAATTTAACATTGCCATGAGCCTGATCTGTTTATTCATACTTCGGTCCAATGAAACTCTGCAATTATTAGAAATATAAATATTTATCAATTTGAAGATTTTTTAATTTATGAGCATAAAAACTGAAGGCATAAGAAACAAATTCAGTATTCACAAATGTTTTCCCAACAATTCGAATTCATCGTTCGGACGTGGAACTGGTTTTCCTCTATCGTTACCAGATTTACTGGGCGCTTGCCTGTCAGTGTGTCAGTTACAATATATGCCGTTAAAGACACTGNTTTTCAGCAGTTAAAACGTGTTTATTTATACCGTCAGTAATGTCAGTAATGTCAGTGTCGAGTGGAAACGTCATGTTAGCATCCACTGCAAGCATCGCTCTTGTGTGCTGAAGAAACAAGCTATTCGCGATCAGCGAAATGTGAAGCGTGTTGGCACGAAACAGTTGTAAAGACAGCTATAAACTGTTCACTTTCAACTGAGCACATTCGAAAGCCCTGCTTAAGATCTACTTGTATGCACGTTATGTATTAGTCCACCATACGTAAATTTAACATTGCCATGAGCCTGATCTGTTTATTCATACTTCGGTCCAATGAAACTCTGCAATTATTAGAAATATAAATATTTATCAATTTGAAGATTTTTTAATTTATGAGCATAAAAACTGAAGGCATAAGAAACAAATTCAGTATTCACAAATGTTTACCCAACAATTCGAATTCATCGTTCGGACGTGGAACTGGTTTTCCTCTATCGTTACCAGATTTACTGGGCGCTTGCCTGTCAGTGTGTCAGTTACAATATATGCCGTTAAAGACACTGCAATTTTGTCAAATGCTGAATTCAAAAGTGCTTAATTAATCGTGAACAGCCTTTACGTAAATTATTACAGAGTTCTCCAGTCAAAGCTACGGGCGATGGGGCTGGTTGGTGCAATGTTCCACCGAGAGGTGGCAGCTAACGTTTTTCATGTCCATACTGCTATAGTCTATTTGCAGTATCTTCACACTTCCTGAATACTACATTTAAAAGATAACTTAATGTATGATATGTATGGCTGTTTCCAAATGTATCCTGTATCAACAAGCGTACTTATCTTAACACACCATTATATTTTTTTTATTTTTAGTAAATTTTTACTTATAATTTATTTGTAATTTATGTAATATTTCGTTTAAAATTAACATGGATAAAAACCGAGAGAAAATAGGTGTTGTTAATGTCCAGAAAGAAATACAGTAGTTCTCATGCAAAATATTATCTAAGTGATGGCACACGTATGCGTTGGTGTAATTTTCTAGACTTGGCAAAGCTTTGCCTGTGTGAAGAGTAACAACTTGAAAATGAGAACTCAAGTACGTTTTCAGAAAAGTTGGAAGTAACCATAAACTGACCATGAAGCCAATGATCACACGCATGAACTCCCCACCTCATCACGAGAAGTACAAACAACATAGTCATAGGACTGAGGAGCGGTGGAAAAAAAGGTCTTGCAGAGTGGTGAGTGATGGCACGTCATCTATCACTCGTAAGGACATGTGTAGAGTTGACTAAAGCCTGGTGAATGGTGTTTACCAGAGACTGCTGTGTTGGCAGTGGTATTTGGTGGTGGGAACGGCCCATGGCCGTCCTCCTGGTTTGGGCTTGGGCCCAAACTCTGGCATCTGCCAAGACATTTTGGACCGGACAGCAACATGCTTCCCGCACTGCGGCAACAGTTTGGGGTTTTCCTGCCTCAGCACAATTCTCCTGTTCACTATGCAAGGACAACTGCGTCGTTGTTCCAATAAACAGTTCAAAGTGCTCTAAATAAGCGAATTTGACTGCAGGAATGTCGAGACTTCTCTACTTGAATGATTACAATTCTACTGATAATTTCAGTTGTTTTTATTTACTGATTAAACAGTGATTTCTGCTGATACCTTGTGAATTGCGTTGCCCTGACAATAAGACCTCATTGCATTTCCCTCATTCGCCAGGAGATAACACCTCATTAACGGGAGATTCTGTAAATTTATTCTACTGATCGAAAATGATTCAAATTTAGAAATTGGGCGTGTAGAAAGCCCCAAAGCGTCGCCAGTAGAACATGTTTGGGATGAGCTGGAGTCATGTTTGCATACCCCACATAGGCGCTGACATCTTGTTTATAAAGGGGGACAGGTATCAGACTTTCTCTGACAGTACTGGTGTACTCTTGAACATTATCCCTCAATCTTTCCCACGTCCTCCCCCCCGGGGGCCGTGGTTAGACTGCTCGCCTCCCGCCTGGGCGAACCGGGTTCGACTCCCGGTGGGATCGCTACCGGATCTTCGCACGTGGGAATCGTGCCGGACGATGCCGTTGGTCGGCGGGTTCACTGGGGGATCTCCCGCTTCCCCCAGCATTTTCATTCCGGCACTGCTGCAAACTCACCACGCTTCAACCTCATCGATTCTCAAGACCCCGAAACTCCACTCTACCCCCTCCCCCACTTCCCTTTCTCTCTTCCTCCCCCTTCTTGACGCTCTTATACTGTGCATTGCACGCACGTGACACTTATTTCATGTGAGCCGATGTTTTAGATATTTAAATTAAATAAGTTCTACTGAAGTATTGCTGTTTTTGGTCATGTAAAGACCTATAAACAAAATATATTTTGAGAACAATTAAACAAATAGTCTACAGTAAGTCATAAATGCTTAGAGTATTACAAACTCAAGTAGACCAACCAACGTTTATGAACCCAGGGGCGCGATGCTGAAAAGTAGAGGAGCGATTGCTCCCTTTACCCTCCTCCAAACTCGGTGCCTACCAATATCGTCACATTCATTAGACCAACAGGAAAATGGAAGAATGTAAACATCCCGCCAGATGTGTACCAGAACTCAGTTCAAAGCTGTAATAAGAGTAAAGAGGAGTGCTCGTGATCTTAACGTTTACATTGCTCGCACCTTCGAAACCAACAGCAGTGGTTTTTTTTTTTTTTATATTTTGGCTACAAAACGCAATGCAATAGAGAAACTGTGAACACGAATATTTATTTTTTTGGCCATTTTTCTTTATTCTGCAGACGTCTCAGCGATATGCATAGCCAAAACGGGCCATTCCTAACTCACGTTTCTTAAATTATACTTTGCGAATATTGTATAAGACCCTGCACCAAATCTTGCTACAAACTTTCCACAAACGAAATCATGTGTGTAACATCTATACGCGGAACGGCGTAAAACTTATTAGACATATCAGCGCGTTGCGCAAAGCAGCGCTGGAGTACTTCGCAGGCATACACGTATCGACCTTATTCCCTTTCTTCTGTGCTTCAAAAACGCTAAATAGTTCCAGGTAGTCAGCCTTTAAACAGTTTCTACTCTTTGGGAGACGACCTAAATACTGGTTGAAATGAGTGCATGTGTAGTTATTGAAAATACCGTATTCGAGAGTTGGGGAAAGTGAGGGGAAATATATGGGTTTGGGTCTGACTGTACCACATGCAAGAGTTAATTAGGAAGTTGTACACACACAATCAATATTGTCAAAATGTATGATATGTACCGCATACGAAACAATAATGCATATTTTTGTGACACTGTAAAATACTTTGCTGTAATTTATTAAATTAAATGTTTTAAAAAAATATAATTCAAATTTATGGGTATTCCAATATTGCATGTTTCAGAAAGCACATTAAAAAAAAAAATTCATAAAGCAAGACCGTTGTAACAACTACCCTGCTTGTAGGTAACAAAAATAAATAACGTTTAATTTAACAATTAATTTTAAGCACATTTTGTTTTTTTTATAAAATAATGATTCTCATGGCTGAAATCAACATTTAACACTCGCCTTTTTTCAACCCTATTTACATGGATAATCGCCCACAGCTACACTTCTTATATGTTATCTTCCTTGGAATTGCACAGTGGAAAAAGTGTATGTGAAAGGGGATATTTAGCGGCAACTTAGAACTTGTTGCTCTTTCCATATCAACGGTCACGACACAGTCTTTCTCTCTCTGCTACTTTTTCTCTCTTTCTCTCTCTCTCTCACTTGCGTGCGCAGGAAGCAATGCACAAGTATAAGCAATGTTGGGGATTACGTGAATGATGAATAAACGGCGTCAGTTTAAGTTAGCTGCACCCCTTGAAAGCCGGTGTCACACAACTTTACGGTAGCTTAGCGACAGCTGAGCTATCTGTACGCGAGATAACGTTCTCCCTGGATTCTGTCGACTGAATCAGGGACATTTCCTGAACTCTCAGGATGTCAGAATGTTGCCACGATCTTGCCGGGAACGGCACCAGAATCGGCTCGATTAGTGCGATACAGAGTCTCGTTTGCATATCGCGACACGCCGACCTCCTGCGGATTTGCATACGAATCTGGCAAACAGCATCTACTGGTTTTAGTTTCAATGTCGCGGAGGGTTACCAAACCCACAAACACAAACTGTGTTTAAAAAAAAATGTAATCTCTGTAAGTCTCAACTTACATTGACCCTTGATAAAAATATTAATTTTTAGCGTTTATTCATATAAATATTAATATTATTTTGATCATAAAGAAAAATTGTTAGGGACGACCTATAAAATATGCATTATTTTAATGTTATGATATTATCATGACGAGATTCTGCTCTCAAATCTTGGGTACAAAAAATATGCGTGTGCAATTTTTAGGTATGCATTTTATGTTGGCTTGTAATCTGCTCTTCCATTAGCCCACCGGCTTGTACCTGACTGAATTAAAAATTGTGCAAAATTTTATTAGGCGCCCAGTATACAGCATTAACTATTTAGTTTGCGTAGTTGGCGTAACATATTCAGCTGTAACTTCATAAGTGTTGTAATAAGTGAATGTACATTTTACGTACACTAAGTTTTAAACGTTCCGTTCCTCCGATGACCATTTTAATTTCGATTTCAGTGAACACATTTCTTTAAATATTAAAATTATGTCGATTAAACAGTTACGCCGTAACAGAACTGGATTTAACGGGAAATCTGCTTCTTTTCAATTTCAAGGTCGGATATAAATGTATATTTATAGCTGAATTTCGAATGAAGATTTGCGCGTTAATGATTGCTTGTTGGCCTGTGCTCATAACTACAGTCCATGAAATGTTACTTCCTTCTACTTCAAGGATATTCCTCCGCCTCATGCAAAACAAAAAGCATAACTGGGTCTAGAATACACCAAAGGGACAATGCACTGCATTCGTGCGCACTCAGTGTAATAATTTTTTTTCATAACAACTATTTCTTACCAAACGTTTCCAACACACCTATTTTCTCTCTTTTTTTCATATTAATTATAAGTTAAACTTATAAATAAAATGTAAGTAAAAGTTCAATTTAACCAAATCTAATGTACGTTTATACTAACAGAAGTATAAATAGCTTGTGATACGTGGTATATTTCGTAAACAACTAAGTGCGTCATAAATGGGGTGATTTTCCAAAGGTTTGATTATAAAAGTGTGAAGATACCGCGAATAGACTATATAACGTAACGGGTTTCTTATTTACAGGAAGATCTCAAAACCGATAAAAATTAGATGAAAACACTTTCGCGTTAAAAGCATAGACTAAAAATGAGGTAACGGATTTTCGTAATCTGCGCATGTAGCTAACTTTGAATCGCCCGTCGGTAACAGACCTGTCAAAGTCGCGTGGTCAACACTGATGGACGTTTTTGTTTACTACCGAGTTTTCATAAAATTCACGCTTTTATGAATACATTTCTGAGAATAACTTTAATGTGCCCTATTTGCATTACAACCAGGCTAGACGCAGTGCGCTAACACCTCAAATCACTTACTTAACAGCGGGACTGCAATGGTTCAGTAGCCAGCATACTCGCCTCCCGCCAAGGGGAACCAGGTTCGATTCCCGGTGGGGTCACCCCGGGTATTCACACGTGGGAATCGTGGCGGACGATGCCGCTGGTAGGTGGGTTCTCTCGGGGATCTCCCCGTTTCCCTCCGTCGTTGCATTCCGACGCTGGCTCCCGATGCCAAGTGCCACCCAAGTCTCTCCCCTACTCAACAGTGTTCTAACCTCAAATCCTATCCGTACTGTTTTAAACAGTTCCACTGGCAGAAAAGCAGAAGAACGAGAAAAGTGGCTTGCATGCAGCCCACACGCATAGCCTATCACGTATTCCCTCTGCCATTCAAAGTAGCCTCAGACTCGNTTGCTTTGAAGGGAAAGAAGCGACACCTTGGCGAAGCGAAAGGCGGCTTTTAATTTGAAACACACAAGGGAACAGTTCCCTTCCTCAGCGCAAGCCCCCCTCCCCCCCACTCCCCCGACACATAGCACGTAACTGTAACACCTGCGAGTACTCACAACGCCCTCGGGGCTCGCCGAGGGCGAGGCCGAGGGAGGCGCCTTATGTTCCAGAGCAGGTAAGAAGTATCACCTGAGTGCACAGACACCCGCAGCAAAAAACACTTATACTCCATTCGCGGTTCCTACGCACTTTTTGAATCAAACCTTTGAAACATTATCCTATGTACCACGTGTTTGGTTGTTTCCTACATACGTCACGCATTACAAGCGTTTTATAAATGTGTTAACGTAAAAACAACTTATTTTTAGTTAAATTGAACTTTTAATTATATTTATTAATTATAATATTTCATATATAATTAAAATTAATAAAAACAGGGAGAAAATTGGTGTGTGGGTATCGCTTAGTAAGAAATAGTTCTTATGCAAAATTATATAACAATGAGTGATCACGTATCTGGTGCGTTGTCCCTTTGGCGTAACGTTATATACATGGTGAAGCTTTGTTTGCACGAGGCGGGGGAATATCCTGAAAGTAGAACTTTAGCAGGGCTTCAGAAAAGTTGGAAGTAACCGTGGACAGCCTATACTTACCATACAATTACAGTATTATAAACCAGACTTCTCCTCCACGTATCGTTATTTCGACATTTTCTTTAAAGGACGACGTCATACTTGGAATAAATAATACTGAGCTAGTTTGGGTTGTGCGTAGTTGGTGCGTAAGTGGCATCGCACGCACTCGCATGCGTCTGCTATTTATCTTTTTAAAGGTTTCTAATACAATATTATATTCTAGCAAAACTTATTTTATTTAACAAGTTATATAAATCTAGTATCTTACAAATACATTATTTATTAGCTTAAAGCAATTAAATATATGTTTTGCATGTTCGTGTATATTGCTATATTTTAAGAAATGTCTAAGCGCAAGAGAAAGCCAGGAGCGTTGACATCGAACAGAAAATTGCCCACTACTTTTAAAACGTTGTTGCGCTCTGTTTTACAAAAGTGGCGGTTAATTCCTTTAAGTTCTGTGGATATACATAATATAACTGCTTAAAAATGAACTCATGATAACAAATATTTCCTCAGGTCAGTGACTCGTATATGTTTTGAACATGAAAGAAAGATATCCTGAAACATTTGTAATTCAAACGATTATCATCTGTATTTAATAATTCGGTAAACTTTATCTGGAGATATTACACTGATGTACTGCTCATTAGTTCAGCAAATCGTACGAAAACATTTTAGCGGAGGGCATTTATGTAAACTATTGTGCTGTTGAAAAAACACGTCTCCGAATTTTACATAAAGCCAGTAGGCCTACTTTTTTATGATTCTTTATTTAATTTCTTACTTTAACAACTACAGTTAGTACTACAAACGCTTGAAAAACAATTCTACAGCGATAGTTTCTTACTTAAGTTCACAGACACAACACATCCTATTTTCCAGCGCAATTTCTGTAAGTGCGCGGGAAAAGTATTTTTCCTCTTTTTTTTATCCTTTTCCAAACAGTCCGCAATCCCGATGTTACTCGAAACAAAGTAATTACTTTTCCTCATGGTTCATAAATATTTGTAATTTTGAAGATCTGCGAACATTTTAAGGTATTATTTTTCGACTATTCTGGCAGTCAATGCCACAATAGTTTTTTTATAGTTCATGCTATTATAATTGTAGTAATTATATGAATTTAGAAGCAAGGAATCTATTACACTCAGAGAGAGGTTTGTTCCAGACAGAAATATATTTGTTCGTACAGGGCCCTTAAATATATTTAGTTGCCTACAAAATATTTTGTTGAGTAAACAAAAGTTAAAAGGCGACCAAATGAATTTTGTTCATCTAACAAAATACAAGTTTGAGTAAACAAACGTTCTGCGTTGGGATAAACGAAATTATACCGTCAACAAAATATTGCCTTCCTTCGGAAATACAGCTCGAGGGCTTGTTTGTATTTTTGTGAGTATTACGATGGTAACGGTGTTTTGTTAGTGAATTATTGATGCTTAATAATGGCATAAACATTCTGATAAAACAAGCTCAACCGTAAACTAAAAAATAAAGCTGTAAAACTTGAAATATTTATTTGCGCTCGTTGTCAAGTATTTGAAATGCACGTATGAAACAAACGCAATA
The DNA here is from genome assembly GCA_002778355.1 of Clitarchus hookeri. NCBI lineage: Eukaryota > Metazoa > Arthropoda > Insecta > Phasmatodea > Phasmatidae > Clitarchus > Clitarchus hookeri. Next base: position 2,781 of record NQII01007092.1, on the reverse strand, counting down.
TTGCTCTCTACTATGTTTAAACAGGGGAATAGCGCCCTACTTAAAAACATTTTTATTTCATGAGGTTGGTAGTGCGTAGCGCTCGGGAACAAACGACCCAGTTTAGAACCTCGGTCGGCCTTCCAAATACTTTTATTAACAGAGTCTGTTTAATGTGCGTAGTGACAATGAAACCTTTAGTTGCACACACCAGATATTATTTTGGGGAAACCAATTAAGAACAAAAAAATAATTTGGTTTCAACAACAAAATAGTTATTTGCTCATATAAAAATGGTTAATTTGGTTGCGCCAAACTAACTTTCTTAGATTCAACAAAACGTTTTCATCAGTGAAAAGATTAATGGATAAATGGCACCGGGTTTAAAGCAGCTAGCCTCATACTTTACGTCACCTCTGCTCCGCGTTCACAGCCGGGAAGAGACTTCTTGCCGAGCTGTGGCCTTCGGGGCTCTGCTCTTGAAGAGCCATCGTCAGCTGCAACCTGCGTTCGGAAATGATATGTTGATGACACCGTAATTTATGCGAGGGCTGAACTTGCCACTTCACGCTAGCACATGCAGCTCACTGCGCTGGAAAATGCCTTCCTTCGCTCAAGTATCACATTAAACGCGCGCAAATGTGGGGTAATCTCATTCACTCGCATGTACACTCGTCCGCTATAAAGTGAGATTAGATCCCAGGGCGTGGTAATACAATTAGCAATGACGTAGCGCACCACCTCTCATTAAAACTAATTATTAGGGAACTTCATAAATATATGATAACAGAGTACACGTATTAATAATTCATTTGAAACCGAGTGAAAATAATAATAATAATAATAATGGCGTGTGGGGAGTGCACCCAGGGCAAGGCAACACCCTCCGAGTGACGGTCTTTCCAGCTGGGACCCGTAGGTGACCGTCATCCGCGGGCATGACAGAAGTGAGGCCCTAGAATGGAGCGGCGCTGGAATGCAGGGGCGGAGGAAGCGAGAGCACTCCAAGAAAACCCGCCGGCAAGCGGCATCGTCCAGCACGATTCCCACATGCAAGAATCCGGGAGTGAACCCACCGGGGATCGAACCCGGATCGCCGTGGTGGGAGGCGAGTGCCCTGGCCATTACGCCACCGCTGCCCCTCCGAATGGAAAAAAAAAACCTTGATCATTTTAATAGATTAAATTATTACTAGTGAAAATTACAATCAAATAATACTATGGGCTGTCCACGGTTAACTAAGCACTTTTGAAATCAACCTTTGAAATATGTCACTGGCCTTACCTGCGCATGTTTCGCCTAACGCACAGGCTGAAAGCGCCCAGTAAAGATGGCGCCGAGTTAATGTTGAATTTAAAATGCCAGGTAAACAGTTGAGAATACTGAAATTATTTATTTACCTTTGGAGTTTTCAAGCGCATTCAAGTGTAAGAACTACCTGGCGCGTCTGTAAAATACTCACTTTTCTAATAATTATACAGTTTCTCTTGAATGACGCATTAGTAAAGTGGTGAGGCACATGGCAATGTTAACTTTACATATGGCAGAATAATACACAATGTGCATATAATCCATTCACGGTTACTTCACGCTTTTCTAAAACTCTGCTTAAGTTCTGCTGCCAGGATATTCCTCCACCTCAAGCAGTCTAAGCTTAACTAAGTCTGTAAAATTACGCCAAAGGACAACGCACCGAATTCGTGCGCACTCGCTTGTTATGATATTTTGCATGGGAACTATTTCTTACTAGGGACTACCAACACAGATGTTTTCTCACTTGTTTTATTTATATTTATTATAAATTAAATATTATTATTAATAAATTAAAAATAGGTAAAACTTCGATTCAGCAAAAAATAAGATACTTTTATTTTAACAGAGGTATAAAACGCTTGTGATACAAGACATATTTAGGAAATAACTGAACACGTCATACATAGGATGGTTTTTCAAAGGTTTGATTCAAAAAGTGTGAAGAAACTGCGAATAGACTCTGCAAGTAGATCTTCAAAAGGGATTTCTAAATGGCTCAGTTTACCGTCAAAACCATGTAATCATAATTTAAAATAATGAAAACCTCGCCTATATGTATGGCTGAACGTCTCGTCGACAATTGCGTGGTCTGCGAAGAAAACATTGGATTTTGGATTATTAGGATCGGCGAAAGAACAAGCCATGGAATTTTGCGAGTAATCATTTCAGCATTTGGTTGGAGTGATTTTAGAAATCCATGGAAAAATCGNAAACAAGCCATGGAATTTTGCGAGTAATCATTTCAGCATTTGGTTGGAGTGATTTTAGAAATCCATGGAAAAATCGAAATCAACATGGCCGAACAGGGAAAATAAAACCCGGGTCTTCCAGAACGAGAATCCATAGTAGCTACGTTGTTTATTAAATAAGTAAATACACACACACACAAACACACACACATATATATTGTTTGGGCCACTATTTTCAATGAATTACTGACTATGAATACTGACGCTGGAACTTCTTGTAATTCTGAGTTACACAGAACAAACATGAAGCATAATCAACCCCGAACTTTATAGAGCAGACAACATAGAATAATTGACAGATAATGTAGTAAGACGAAACTAAAAAAAAAAGCAAAATTGTTATTTTTTGTTGTTCGTGAAGACAATCTCAGGAAATATAAAATGCCAAAATGTCAAATCTCTGCCACGTAAACCTTACATTATGCTTGTCAAACAGTATTTCTGAGTGCAAAAAAAAACTCCTCCGAGATCAGGTCGACGCTCTAGGGTGGAAATGCGCTGAGGAAGGAAAGAGGTTGGT
>NQII01007091.1:72119-101335 GCA_002778355.1 Clitarchus hookeri | reverse complement strand
TGGAGAGGAAATAATAAAAATGACTAAATATAATTGCGTATACTTGTGAATTTGCAGATGCATTTGGCTACAGTACAGAAGACAATATAATCACGGCAAAATTGCAGCAATGTAAAAGTTTTGTCAGTATACCACATGTCTCAAACAATTTCAACCGACTTAATAAGTAACAGTATCTATAACAAACATAGAATGTTCCAGTAAATGTCCGTTTTGTTCTCCAATAATTAAGATGCCATCACATGAGAAAATTGAGCTCTTTAGTAATATATCCGGAACCAATTAACCTATTCCCACAGAAAGTTTTACACTAGTAGTTCTACACTAGGCCATGTTTAAATTGTGTCTAGCTTTATTTACAGTATGGCTGCAATTTAAATAATTTAGATAAGGTTACCATGTCTATTAATAATATGACATATTTCCGTATCTATGAGAAGTTTCAGATATGTCTATACAGACCGTGTTGAGGACGTTTTGTACGATAGTAAAAAATGAGAAACTAAAGCTTTTATGCCATATCTCGGGAACTGGTCCAGCTAATTCTGAATAGTGTTACGGTAGACCATGAGAACTTACATAATTTAAGTGGATCACACGCGTGTTTTTAAAATAAGCCTCCTGTAAACATTTGAAGTTGATAAACCTTGTCTACCAAAACTTGAGTGACTACTATCGAAGTTGATGTTCCAAATCCTACGTTTAAGATGTAGTTGGTTGCACGCCAGCTTTCTGTACGAGGCGTTCTGTGTTCGAGTCCCAGGTAAGGCACGTGTGTATTGGTTATTGTCTCACTAGTATTACGTTTGCTTCTGGTTGCATCTATTATGATATCGCTATAAACGAGACGTCAAGACACGCCTACTATTTTATTTAGTTGTACTAAAGGTTAGGATACCAACGTAATGGACTCAGTGACTTATCTATGTTTCTTCCTGATATGTAGTTTTTTCTGAACGATCGTCAGGCTGTGCTTGGTCATCATAATTAAGTAAGATACTTTTCTCACCTGATAAACAGAGGCCACTTAACATATTACATTTTTATAATATTTTTCGAAGGAAACCTATATTTCCCACTAGATTACCCCTCTGCCTGCATGTATGTGTGTGTTTGGGTGTGTTCCCATAAAAACCTCTGAATACGTAGTCTAATCTTCACCAATATCGGTACACTTTTGTCACTTAGTAAGGAAATCTAACTACTATAATATTCAACCAAGCTGGGTTCTCATTTTTAAAATTATGGCATAATGATTTTTGGGTGCTGCGTTGTATCTCACAAACCATGCAACAGATATGAAAAAAAAAATGTTGGCAGTGCACATTATTAGCATCACATCTATGTTCGAAGATGGTGCCGTATATGTCAATATGTAATATAAATTTTTATTTATTTGAGATTTGTCCATAGGCTGGCAAAAGGATGGCCATGGCTCTGGTTGTAGGAGGGGACTTGATAGGTAAAGAAAGGTAAATAAACAAAATGGCCACCATCCAACTGGAGCGAATCACTACGTGCTGCAGAACTCCTGTATTAGCACTACTAGCGCTCACATATATAAACTGCCTGAGACGCTCCTGCAAAGCACAAACACGAGTTTTCTAGTTTGTTTTTTCCTCCCGGCCGGTGACTGGGCTCACGTGATCAGGAGAAATATCCGGTTGCTGAAGCGCGGAGGAGAGACAACGAGGGGAGAGTTCATTAAATTATCTGAGCAAACAGATTGCCTGGGGGCGGGCCGGGGACTGGAGCTGATGACGAAACAGAAGGCAGCCAATCTCCTCCGCCATTTTCAGCGCCCGGCGATGTGATCTTCGCTGGCGTAGATAGAGCACACCGTGCCCATGAACGACGCACGCACAAAGTCCTGTTTTTAACCCACCCAGTCCCGTATTAATTTACGAACTCAGGTGTCGCATTCGTTAAAAAAATTTTTTTGATGCGCGCTGAGCCTGCGTAAAAGCATGCTTCTAACAACAAGCGAACAACGTGCGGCGTGTTCGCTGATGTCGGCGCTAACCGTTCACAAATGAGAGGTGCAGAGACTTCAACCAATCAGATTACTTTGGAGAAAGACTCTAATACCCCGGGCCACTAATTTCTTGTTGTGTACAGTGTCGACCAAATATTCTTCATGTGCATCATGTTCTCGATTGTGGGCACAGTCTGAACGGGTTGAAATACCGAACAGCTTACCATGGTTTTTTTTTATAATACTTGATTATTTACTGGAAGGATAAACGTGTTGAGACTTAACGATTCTAAAGGACTCAGAACTGCTGGTTCACAAACTTTGAAATCAAGTTATCATTTACCTCATGGGTGGTACTAAACCATCTATGGTATTGGTCCAGGTATGAGTTAGGGTCGTAAGTTCGATCCATACCGAATGCTCCATCCCAAGAAAACGCCGGATATACTCTACAATTCAGTCCTTAAAATCCCCTGCTTATTAATTAATAAAACACTTGATTTGCCTTCGCATGTAAAATAGTAATATTGTAGTTAATCCCAACAAACTTTTCAGTGATTTGGCGACTGGCCTCGTGATGTTGCACCTTGGCGATCACAGAAATCGAAAACACTCTTAAAACGTTAAATTACTTGTATTGTTACTTGTTTATTCAGGTTCGAAACCCTACAAACTCATTCGTACTCTGCCCTAGATTTTGGAACTTGGCGTTATATTTACTGTTGCGATCTGATGGGACAACAAAATAGTATTAATATTTCATCTGTGGGAATAATAAACCGAAATATAGCAGATAATTCTTACTTCCGGGAAAGGAATTTCATCTGTGATAATATTGTATACGAAAGGTTACATATATTCTACATTTCCTTCTGTGCAATATTTTAATATACATAGCAAAAAACATAAAACAGGCACTCTAGTCATTAATCAATAAATTCTAAAGAAAGTGCTATTGAAAATAATTCGAAGATTTTTGAGAACAGAAATATTCATCGAAGGTCTAATAACTCAAAAAAAGTTTTACGTTAATTTGTTAGATACTAATAAATTACTATAAAACATAAAATATGTTCTTGTGTCATGACATTTGATTTGCATGCTAAGTAACAGTTTGCAAATTCATCACATATACACTCATCAGAAGGGGCATGTATTTTTCGCGGAAAACATTTCATGACCAGCTGTACTCTGTTATGTAGCACCTTCGTGTGAACTTGAGCACCCATACGTACTATCGTTGCCACTCAAGGATGGAACTTACATGGGAGGTGGGGTCAAGTTTCCTGCGTAGAGTAGCTAGTACTATGCTGCAAGCATTTACTTGCTCATGTATTTTTTTATTACAAAAGGGGTGTATAATGTGTATATATATATGTATATATATATATATATATATAAGAATATATATGGTGTACTTATGGTGTAGTTCCAAATTTGGTTTTGTCTTCAATACAACAATATAATGATATTATTATGTATAATAATATTTGAAGGTAAAAAAATTAAAACCATTGTGAATTTTCTTATAACAAAAGTTATTAAAATTTTTCTACCTTTCCAACAGATAAACAATCAGTCGAGTTAGATTTCTGTCCAGTGGCATGTATCGCTCCAATTAGCCCTGACGACGGCGGTGATACGGCGTGGCATGGACTCCACAAGGCACCGGAAGTAGTCAGGCGCCATACTGATCCATGGCCACTGCACATCCTCCCGCAGCCCTCGGAGATCTGGCGGAGCGGAATCATCCCTCTCGACAGCATCCCAGATGTGTTCCACAGGAGTGAAGTCGGGTGAACCCGGGATCAGGCAAAGCACCGTAGGTCCGAGGAGTATTCGTTCGACCACTTGGTCTCAATTCGGGAGCTGTTGGCGCGTGCATTATCTTGCTGTAGGTACAGGTCTCCTGCAGGATGTTGAATAGGTGCAGATTATCTACCAGCAGCTCCCTNCGTGCATTATCTTGCTGTAGGTACAGGTCTCCTGCAGGATGTTGAATAGGTGCAGATTATCTACCAGCAGCTCCCTTTATACACTGAAGAGCCAAAAAAACTGGTATAGGCGTGTATGGAAGCAATCAGAGTAACGCGATGCGGTCGGCAGCTAGATCGGTCACTGCTGCTAAAATGGCAGGTTATCAAGATTCAAGTGAGTTTGAACGTGGTGTTATAGTCGGCACACGAGAGATGGGACATAGCTTCTCCGAGGTAGCGATAACATTTGGATGTTCGCGTACGACCATTTCACGAGTGTACCGTGAATATCGGGAATCCGGTAAAACATCAAATCTTCGACATCGCTGCGGCCGGAAAAAGATCGTGAACGAACGGGACAAACGACGACTGACGAGAATCATTAAACGTGACACGTGCAACCCTTTATCAAATTGGATTTGTGGACTGTCCTGCAGGATTCATGGTGTGAAATGCCTCCTGCATACCTTCAGACATTAGTCGAGTCCATGCCACGTCGTCTTGCGGCACTTCTGCGTGCTCGGGGGCCCTACACGATATTAGGCAGGTGTACCAAATCTTTTTGGCTCTTCAGTGTATAATGTATCATCTCATCGGAATTGATAACAACTTGTACGTGTTGCCCTGACACGCATCGCACCTACCCAACTCAGCTGCTACATACAGTCCGTTCACAGTTAACTTCCCACTTTTCTGAAGTCCTACTACATTGTTGATATCAAACACACAGCACCGCAGTTCGAGCCGCAGGCAGAAGGGCCCCTTCATTCGAGACCGGATGGATTAACTTCAATTGGGAATCGTCCTTATTACAATTACGTCGGGATTATTATCACAGAAAATACGTAAGCACCCATGCAAACAAAGCATAAAGAAGTCTGGTAAATTGCGCCAAAGGAACAATGCAACGCATTCATGCAAGCTCAGTTTAGAGATATTTTGCATAAGAACTACTTCTTAGGCATCGCCAACACACCTATTTTATCCCTGTTTTTATTCATATTGATTATCGGTGAAATACTACAACTCGTACATAAAATACAAGTAACAGTTCAAATAAACCAAAATAAGATACATTTATGTTAACACAAGTAGAAAACGATCGTGTTAAATGGAATATCTCAGAAACAACCAAGTACGTCACACGTGGGGTGATATTTAACAGGGTTGATTCTAAAAGTGTGGAGAAACAGCGAAGAGTCTACAGCAAGTTACGTTGGAGGGCCCCAGCAGGCACGTGTCCAAGGGAAGAGGTCGAGGGGTTCCAAACCTCCCTAAATGTACATAAGAACACTCTTCCAGTTATGAGATTAAACATTCCGAGATAACCATTGTTTCATTACTCGTTGATTGGAGGTGGCCACCATTATGGCGCAGCCCTTGTCTCATTGTTACTTCCTTCTGGTCTGTATTGTCACTGCGGTTATTTTTAATACTTAAAATGTAATTTCGGTTTTTAAATTTTATGCCGTCATGTAGTGTTAACTAATGCCCATTAGCAGTGGCCACGATGGTGGTGTACTATTAGAGCATATTGCATTAGAATAAAAGGTTACCCATGAATGTAGTTGTAATGTCAGTCGGACAGGAAAAACATTAATTTTTGAGGAAAGTTATAACACTAGCATTTTTATTCCCATATTAGTTGGGTTTACTTCCCTAAGAAAACACTGAGGTACATGTAATGTAGAGTATATTACACTGCTGGGAGATCTCTTTGGTTTATATTTCCGTACTTTCAGTATTTCTTANCCCAAAGAAGATCCCTGGATACGTGGCTGACAGGAAACAAAAAAAAAAACAATTTTCTCCAATCAAACGGATTTTAAGGACGGCGCGTAGTATTAAGCACTTTCGTACAGCGGACGAGACTTAAACAATCGTCGGATTACTTAAGAATACGTTTTAACGACGACATTTTATTTAACTAAAAGGCGCAAAATCGTTCTAATCACAAAAAAAAAAAGGGGAAGGAGGGGGGGGGGGGAATTCGATTAGAGAAAAAAAATCCTTAGCTATATTTCACCAAAAAATTTATGGGTCTTATACTTTTCTTTTTGTTTTCAGTATTAAGAATAATTTATTATTATAAAGTTATTCTTATATTCATAACGATCATGAAACGTATGACAGTCTGGTATTTCTGACCACTTATTATATTTTATTTTATTTCCACTACAAATTTATTATTTATATTTATATGACAGTTCTATTGGCAGAATCCTTTGTTATTTAGTTCCTCTTAGTGCTCGTAATGTTTTGCAAATGTTTGTTTATTGTATTGTTTACGCCATTAATTGTAGTTTTAGATGACAACAGATTGAAATATTTTCAGAATTTTTAGATTAACGAAATTTTTTTAATGCAGCATTTTAAGGAAGCAGTGTTAAACAGAAGCTAAAATAAATATATTTAAATGTTAACATTAGTCAATAGTCGGTAGCGTAGTACAATATGTAATATTGTGCACGTGGTTTTTCGGAAGTGCTTCGCCTATTGCGCTATGGCAGATTCAAACTGGACTGTGTTGAAAAAATATTGCTGGTTCTTGGAACTTTAAAGTAGGTGTCTTGGATCTTGAAACTCATCGAAAATATATTGAAAAATGGTTCTTTATTGTGGATCTTATAGTGAAGATTTATTCATGACAGGCCGCCGATGTGCGCTTGGTGAAAGAGAAGAATGCCCGGGTAATCAATTAGCAGAAAATGGCTCTCTGAATTGCCCTGTCAGATAGTAATTTAATTGCTATCATGAGCTACGAGAACTTCTTGCTCCAGAATAATTACAGTTACAGAGAAGTAAAGACTGAAATAAGTTGCAGATGGTAGCAGCTCGATGCAATATGATTTCTCCTATATAGTCGCCAAGAATTCTGCATAACCCTTTCTTTATAGCTTTCCTGGTAAAATTGGCCCACACTTCCTTCAGAAGTAGAGATATAATGCATCTACCTAAATATTTTATCAATCTGAGAAGTCGAGGCAAAAAATTGTGTTTACTTATTAATGAAGTAGAAACAAGTGGGATATTGTTTTTATAATGTACATAGAATATGTTCTCTAGTGTGAATAGACTACCTTAAGCTGCCACATGCCAAATGTAATAATAATTATATTCTGAATTGAGCGTTTGAGTTTGAGCTGCATTTACTCTTATATCTGAAAACTTATGTTTCTTCAAAAAAATTTCAATCGTAATCATTAAACGCTCCTGAATAATTGAATTGCTTTATTGGTTGGTTGTTTGCTCAGTAGTAGTATATTTTTTTTACTATAATTACAGTGTTGATTATTACTGATATCTTGTTAATTTGATAATTACATTACAATTTATTCTACTATTACTTTCACTCCAATATACAAGTTACTTATATGACAACTTGGTTCGCTAACAAGTACGCAATTGTAATCGCACATAACCCATTTAAACTCAACACTAAATACTTTTCAATCATAACAATATTTACAGATTTATAGAAATTTCCACTGAAATGCCATATGCTCCAGTGTTCAAAAGCCTTAAAAATTAATTTAATGTTGTACGTGCACACATAATGCGCAATATGGCGGCTCGCGCTACTGATTGTATTATGAATGCAGGCATTACTCGACATGAAACTAACTGACCTTGTGAATGCTCGAATTTTTACATGATTCCATGTATTTATTTCCACCCGATACAGATTTCATGACGATCAATCCACACAAACAGATTTTGCAGCTTCTAACACACAATTTTTTCTCAAAGCTTTTTTTTACAGAAAAATTTTTTTTTTTTCGATTATAGAATTTAGTAGTATTATACCCAGCAAATAAAAGTGTATTTAAAAAAAAATTGCGTTCTTGACTTCAAGCCAGAACTATATCTTCCTTTACATTTTAAATGGATAAGACTGCTTATCACGAACGGCCCGAAACATATTTTCGGCGTTGATTAATCTAGAGAAATTTACACGTGCAATATCAAGAATTTGGTGACTTTATTCGCCAAGAACGAACGATACACTCCTAAAACTGACTACAGAACATCTACGTAAATAACACAGGCATAACATGAAGCTCTCAGTGATACAAGATGATATAGCAAACGTACTCAACCAGCGTCTGTCAGGTTTTTAAAACTAACATAAGAGATTTCTAATGCATTTACGCTAACTCGACAGGTCGGTATATTACGTAGAATATTAGTCCTTGCACCGAACTCTAAGTTGAAATAAAAAAAAAAGTCATTACAAAATATATCATTTTACAGAAAACCGGTATAAAATATCTAATTAATTACGGGTTTTAATCCTTACTTAATTTCTTAATTTCCGAACGGTCAAGTTTACAAGGATAAACATGTTTTCTGAACATGGGAATGGAGAGGTGGGGAAGTGGGAGAAAGACAACCTGATAACTTGAACAATGCGATAGTGTAGTCCCTGAGTAGTTAGGAAAACATAAATGTATTATTATTTCGCAAAATATTAACCACTGAATAAAACAAAATTTAACAGAATTTCAGGAGGTATTTACGTATATTGTGATATTACGAATGTAAGAGTAGTTGTCCGTTAATACTATACAAATACTATACAGCATTTTTAAAAATATTAATGCCGCCAACTTTACTATATTTCAGTCAGTGATTGCACTAATTTTAGTTTATTGAAAAGTTGATATTATAAGTATTTACTTAACCAAGAACATCTTATAACGAGACCCGACTTTTATAGTTTTTGAACATGCTGGTGTTTGTTTTGAAAATGACTACCATATTTTTTTTTTGTAATTATGTCATCTTAGGAGCCATTCTGCTGATACGATTCAAAGCTGGCATGTTGGCAGTTTGCTTTGACAGCCCTAAATTAAGAAACTCTTGTCCTCTTTGTCAGTCAGTTTGTTAGATACCGCTGATTATTCATCGGGAACTACTCAAACTATTCATGCAACTTGCTTTACCGCCATTAGTGATAACGCGAGAATACTTAAATTGGTGTTATAGTTTTAAAATTTTCTCCTAATTTGCAATGTGATCATAAAAAATTTAATCAATTCATGTTTATAGCTGAACATGTTTCTAATAAGGAAACGCTTTTTTATTGATATTTTATTTGAACTCTTGAGAAATTCAGTTGTTTATCTAACAGCGAAGCCATAAACCTAAAGTCATTAGCAAATCTCGATTTATTTGTTCGTTTTGAAAATTTACTGAAACGCAATTTTCTTCATATTTATATTATANGTCATTAGCAAATCTCGATTTATTTGTTCGTTTTGAAAATTTACTGAAACGCAATTTTCTTCATATTTATATTATATGCATTTTTCATTCATTACACCACTTATTTAGGTTTATTTATCACATTTTGCGCACCATTCTGCGAGATAACACCTTCCATATATTAGCAAAGGCCTTTGTATTATATCTCGCTGACGACCTATTCGTACGAAATTTTACTGTCAATGCACGCGTGTCTCATTAAAACAGAAATATTAGCCACGAAATCCACACTTTTGCAGGTTTGAAAACCGCAATCGTCACGAAAACGAAAATAATCGGACCAAAAAACTTGTCACAAGCGGATGGAGACTTTCGGTTTCTTAAAAGGGTTGTTTTGGGTGGTGGAACGATTTTGGAGGGGGGGGGGAGGGGGTGTTTGACACTCTTGCAGTTCTTAAGTGGCATTAGAGGTGACACTATCTCATCAAAATAATGACGTCATATCATCACTGTCCGATGCGCGACTGTTTATATATTTAATTTGTTAGTGTTTACAACTAAAATCGTAACCATTGCTATTGAAAATTCACATGTGTGTTCAAAATAATTCACAAATAATTATAAAGCTACCAGAATAATTATAAGCGCATAAAGTACTATTATTTTTGNGTGTGTTCAAAATAATTCACAAATAATTATAAAGCTACCAGAATAATTATAAGCGCATAAAGTACTATTATTTTTGTGTTTTACATATTACCGTCATGTAGCAGCAGTGACAAAAACCACAGACTTTGTCAGATACCAGCATAAAATTTTTGTAAATACGTGTTACGTAAGTTATTTCGTTGTTTAAAACAGTTGAAATTATTCACTTACAGGTAAAATGCGTCGAGGTTTCGTCTCAGAAAGGTGCTATAACCTTATTAACAAACACGGAAATTATGTAAACTAACATGGCGCGTGGTCAGAGAGTGCGAGAGAGCGCCAGAGAGAACACAACTTAGTGCTCCGTCTGTGCTCTCGCTCTTTCGCACTCCCTACGACGATTTCAAGACGACCTGAGAGCGTTCTCTCTGGTGTCATAATGATGTGATCGTGAGAGCGAGAGAGAGCTCTCTCGGTCTTAGATCTTCCATATTTCGTCGCTCTAACTTTGAACTCCCACTAAATGTTCGGAGCAAAACGTGACTTATTACGGGAGAGTTTGGCATAGTCGCATAGGGAAAATTCCCGCCGCCAGGTGCGCAGTGTTAAAAAATAAAACTTTTTACTGAGAATTTTAAGTAACGTGACTAATGAAAGAGAACGATTTTACTTAGTTTAGTAATATTTTTTTTATGTANTTTACTGAGAATTTTAAGTAACGTGACTAATGAAAGAGAACGATTTTACTTAGTTTAGTAATATTTTTTTTATGTAGGATTATTGTTATTATCCTGTTTTTTAACGTAGAAAAAAATTTAAAATCTGGGTACTTGCTGACTGTGCTTACCTAATAGCGGAAATTTCCCCTTTGCCAAACCTTTGACATTTATCTCGCCTATCTGTAATAGAGGTACTCTTAATCCAAGCACACATATCGAGCGTTTTCTACCGGGGGTTTTGAACACTACGGCTATATAGTTTACCAGTTACTCGCTAGATGGCACGTCAAACGGCGCTTGCTTGTTCTGTGTACGTGCTAGATGGCAGCACAGTAGGCGGTCGATTGGCGCAAAGCTTGTAATATTTCATTCTGTTCTCGACTGCGTGTATCAGAACACATTGTTAGAATAACTATAGTTATGAAGTTCGTGGTTACGATTATACTATCACTGTAAAAAAAAAACTAGTAGGTACTCATAAATACGTAATAATTTTTTTTTTAATACGTAATCGTTTTTGTAACCGGTTTGCAAAATCTTCCAATCTAAATTTTAAATAAAAATTTTATTTAAGTTTTACTTAGCTTGGCGTTTTCTAATTTTAAAGCTTTAAATGTAATAGAAAACATTTAATTCTCCAGTTGCACAATACACCTCAAAACTTGAAACTAAAAGTGAAAAATTCTAAGAATATGACAGAAAAAGGCGAGGCATGACTTAATTTCTGACATGATGATTAGCATTTATTTTTATAGGTACTTGAAATCGAGTGCAACCTACATATCATTCTTGATATAAAGATATATGTATTAAGTAAATACCGCAGAGACTACCCCGTGAACTTATACCACATGAATGCAATGATATCCAGGCCTACTATTGTTACGATAACCTAATTAAATGAAAGGTTTTTTGGGGGCAAAAATGATATGTGGGAGTTCAATGATTTGTGCACAGTATCAAGTCAGCTTTTGAGCGGACAATTGCAAAGGTCGCAAAATGGATATTTAAAATAATTGCAATAGCAATTTAGAACTAAAAATTCTGAATTTTGCTGTAGTTAGCGTCTTTAATTTGCCAGGATATGCTTAATATGTATTAAAGAATTAGGATGTTAAACGACAAAAAAAAAAAAAGTAATATAAAATAAGAGAAATCAGTTAATTTTTTAAAACTAACAAATAATTTAAATATGCGATTTACTAATAAATTTAGATTTATGGCTCTGTTACATAAACATTTCGATTTCACAAAATATGAAATTATAGAAAATAAAATAATCTTTCCGAAAGATATGTAATTTACTAATTTAACGAAATTATCAAAATTATGAGTAAATTGAAAGGTAGGGAAAAAAATGATAAAACGAAATCATTAACTGAAAGTGATTTTTATAGAAAATATAATGAAATATATACATGATGATTATGGTGAACATGCAATTTTAAACTGGAATTAAATATTACCAGTTTAGGAAAATAATCTGAATTATGTTGAAAACATTTGTGTTCTACTTATTACCTTTTATTGGGGTAATTTTTGAGAAACTTGAATAAAAGATTTTGATTCGGAGCTTTCTGACTATCGTGGGATGCAAAACTTAACATATAGGATATAATTAGCATTAATGCATTATTATGACATTACATTTAATAAAACTTGAATGAGGGGGAGTAACACAATGCTGTACATAACGTACAACAAAACAAAAAAAGGATTATTTTGCGCAGATGTATTTGCCACATAGATGTTTTTCATTTTTAAATTGTTCAGAACTAATTTTACTTTTTGCTAAATTATATTTTAACATAAAATATTATTCACATCATGGGTACATCTTTGAAGCTAATCTAGAATTTCCGAAATCATTTCATGATAAAAACAGAGATGTTCCTGTAGCACCCGAAAATAAAACAAATGTTGGAACAAATTAATTGAAATCTTTTCTATCCACGTTATTTAATAAAAGGAAAAGTGTTTTGCAATGTTTAAATTTGAAGCATTTTCTATCTTTGGTGTTTCAAAATACAAAAATTCGTAGAAGTTCAACATTTAATCACTTAGGATGGTCAAAATAATTGTTTTATATAAACATGGAACTCACATTGAAGGCATATATACAGGTTGAGTATAAAATAATACCCCAAATTTGAAGGTCTGTAATATCAAAACCAAAAACCTATAACCTTGAATGACCAATCAAATGAACCGTGGAACCGTAAAGTTTTTTTACCATGCATTCATAAATATTCAATGTGACCACAACGAGCGGCCCGAACGACATCTATGCGATAATCAAACTCGGTCCACACTCTTGCCAGCATATCCGGTGTTACAGTTTGGATGACGTTCGTAATTCTCGTTTCGAGGTCATCAATGTTAGCCGGCAATGGTGGACGAAACACTTGATCCTTCATGTATCCCCACAGAAAAATCGCACGGGGTAAGACCCGGGCTTCTTGGGGGCCAGTGATAAAGAGCCTGGTCACCAGCTGCTCCTCGACCAATCCAGCATTGCGGCAATGTCTCGTTCAGGTATCCGCGAACAGCTAGGTGCCAATGGGGTGGCGCACCATAAAGGAAACATCAGACCGTCCCCTTCACATTGACGTGTCGAATGCGGGCTCGCTACCCCCTCACCACCTCAAACCGAGAATTACGAACGTATGTATTACAAGAATCTTATAAGCCAATAAACAACCACTTTTGTCCGCCATTTAGTAATATAGCGCTACATAAATTAATAAAAATTTGATGTCATATCTCGAGAAACAATTGACAGATTGCTACGGAATTTGGCAAACAAATAGTACTGTGAAAGTTGATATTTACAAATATGGTTCATGTATGCAAGACACTTATTTTCAAAATGATGGCCCAGTAAATATTTCAAGTTAGTGTACCCTAACATTCAAAACATTAGACTGATAACATCCGAAGTTTATGCTCCAAATCCTACCTCCATGATGCAGTTAACTGCAAGCTAGCATAATTTTACAATTTTTTCTGAATTAGAATTTCGGGTAAATCACTCGAGTATTTTAATTGTTTCGGTACTGTTTCACATATTTTTGGTTTCAACTGTAATGATGATGCTGTCAATGAGGCGTCAACTCCTACCTACCATCTACGCTTTTAAGAACTTCACTAAAATTTATTTGCATCCATGTAGATGAAAGTAGGCTCATTAGTTATCAGTAACTTCTTGTTTTGTAATATGAAACTAATTTTAAGTTCTATCACTCCCGAGCCGAAACAAAATCTTAAAATAATACATGGTCCTTCGCTCAATTTTTTTTTTTAATAAATAGTTCTCAATTAACGTGTTTTTCCTTTTGCGAAGCTGCATCCTCGAGGAGCCTTCCTAATCGTCATGTAAGTCTCATTGTTAACAGTTGCGTCGATTGTAATTAACCCGTTCAGGCCCAGTGTACACAACTATGTACGTTACGCACGTGTAGGTCATTTCTGATCTGCGAATCTCAATTACCAATGATATTACCTGTGAGTTAATGATTCGCAAACCATCTTACCGGTCTAGGTCACAATTGGGGTTTATATTACTGTACCGGGGCATACAGCCTAAAGCTCATTCATTGGCTATGACAACGAAACAAGTGTTATGTAGACTTAAATACAGCACGCTTCATAAAATTATTTTCTTTGCAATACCCGAAACCGTAATTTAAAGTAGGTCTGAAAGGGTTGGAAAAAAAAAAACGAAGGAATATTGATATTTCTTCGTCAATTAGTAAGTTAGGTTATTGAAACATAAAATAATAAAAATGGTCGTTGAAAAGTGTCAATAGCAGCAAAAATCGCTGTACGTAGCCCGCAGGACACACGCGAAGTTTGGTTATACTAATTCACATCGCCGTGGAAATGCTTCCTTAAGGCCGGACGTGACCTTGAAGAGTTTAAAAGTCTTTAACTAGGGAGAACCCCCCCCNAGAAGATAGCAGACAACGCACAGATAACTAAATGACCAATGATGATAGCCGAAGAAGATGCCTGCGTCGACTACATTTCTTGTAAACTGCACACACGTCTATTCCCAGTTACTTCCAACTTTTCTGAAACCGTGCTGAAGTTCTACTTCCAGGACATTCCTCCGCCTCACGCAAACAAAAATTAACCGAATGTAGAAAATCATACCAAAGCGCAAACAACGCCCCGCATTCGTGCGCGCTCAGTGTAATAATGTTTTGCATAACCCACCTATTTTGTCCCTATTTTTGTTCGTATATATTGTAAATAAAATATAATTAATAAATAAAATATAAGTTGATGTTAAATATATCCAATATTAGATACCTTTGAGTTAACAGAAGTATAAGAAGTTTGTGAGACGTGACATGTTTTGGAAAGAACCTAACACGTCACACATAAGCTGATTTTTAAAAAGGTTTGATTTGAAAAGCGCGAAGAAACCGCGAATAGTGTACACCTGTTTATCCAGCACTGGTACAAGGAAACACTTCTCCTGTTAGCTTGCTGCGTAAGACCCGCTTCACAAAGGTCAGTCGGCAATCTACTGTCTGCAGTCGAAGCCATCTTCACAACGGGCAGTTTACAGCTTCTCAGCCAGCCATTCTCATGAACATGTTAATATTACCGTATAGTTATTTGCAATTACGCATTATACATTATGTATGTGGCACCGACTATAAATTAAAAACACAATTATTAAATAAACGATGAAATGTAGGAACACATTTGATATACAAACAAATCTGAAAATAATGGCTATATCGATTTAAAATGGCTGGAACTTGCTTAATATTAAATAAATATACCACAATGGCAAAATATCATCATTAAGACCATTACAATGTTTGCACGAAGACAACTTTACTGCTCCCTTCGAAAGACAACAAATTAGTTTGATACAACATTTATTTCCATAATTAGAAACACTATGTCAAGAAAACTCGCTTGTCGACTGCATTGTCAAAGCACTAGTTAATTAATTATTTTATAATTATTTTTGACTGACTTAAACTAGAATGAATTATAATGTGTTTGAAAGAATATAATAATTTCCTGTACGTCTTGAAAATGTTTATATTTATGAGTTTATTATTGTTTACATAGCGTGGTAAGATACATAGCGCATGATTGGCTGATATCTTCCGGCAGTCGGCAGTCGAGCTGTCAGAGATTAAGTTGACCCATCTCCGACTGCTGAACTACTGATATACGACTGCACATTGTGAACCAGCCTTACCAGTTTACCATAGTGTCGTCATATGCCAACAAATATTCCCCTGTTCTCTGCAGTATTGACCCTTCCCCTACTCTGTTTCAAATTTCTTTAGATTGATATGCTTGAAATCCCCCCCCCCCNAAACAATTTGTGTGGTCCTAATGAATTAGTCACTTGCATATCAAAGGAGATATATGAAGGATTATGACATTTATGTCTTCATTTGCTAATTTAAATACTAAACCTCTCCTTCCACGATGAGTGAGTGTTGTGGAAACGTCAAATAAATCCTGCCAGAGCCACTTTAATTTAGGGTTTAAGGTGCTTCAAAAAGACATTTGTCGATGCGTTATGGTTGGTTGGTATTGCTTCAGTGTGGCCACGAGAAGCATAATGTCGTTGACACTAGAGGAGGATGGTGGCTGAAGAAGTTGCCGACACCATGGTGATCCCTGGGACAGGGGTTTGTCATCTGATGTTGCGTCTTCACTGCTGGGCCTTCAGACTGGTACGTCTCACCTGGGTTCTACCTGGGCATTCATCACGCTCCCATCTTACAGCTACACTAAGTAGGTACAATTAAAGCACAGAGAGCCAGAAAGACGTAAACAAACATGAAATTTATTGAATTTGGGACTGGTCACTCCTGGTCTTTAACAGAACAATTAATTTTGACACAGGCCATAACAACGCTTCATTGTTAAGATCGCAGAAAACTCCCGATATTACATAGAACTTTGACACGAAAATGTAAATTTAAACCAGCCACTGTTTGATGTTGCCAACAAACATGCGAGTACCATACAAATAATGCCATAGAAGGAATATTGCCGTTTATTACGAGGAAACGAGACAAGAATACCGGGAGAAGTAACCAACATAAAGACAATGAGGATGGCGTATCTTAGAACAGCGGTTTTCACAGACGAACAGAATGGCTAGAGAAGACGTATACTGAGGCGGGCAGCACAGACAAATGCAACGGCTAGGACATATGTTTACACAGACGATACAAGGATACCAGAGACGAACGCAACAGCCTTCCTTCGACAACAGGTGCGACGTTTCGAGAACTCTAATTTGTTTCCGTCTTTAGGCATACATATGACAACCTACAGACTGACTATGATAACTGTCAAACAAAGCAACCTTTGATATAGATGTGTCTACGGTGATTAATTATGCGATTCGTATTGGGGAATCTCTTCTTATACCAACGGAGTATTGCCTCAAATGATTCTGTCAGTTTGCGGACATCTCTAGCCTACTTACCTAAGGAAAGATAGGCTTTTGCAATCACCCGAATGTCTGTCTGGAATATGCATGTCTCCCCTCCCTCCAATAACTTTTAAAGCCGGAAACAGAATTTCACCAAACTAGTTCGACATATATTATTTAGTGAGGACATCAGGATTTCAATGTTTTTAAACACATCGGGTACTAATTTCAAAATGGCGACAACTTGAAAAACATTGGGCACTGTGTATATCTCGGGAAATATTTAACTAATTGAAACAAAATTTGGTTATTTAACAGTGCATGATATAAACAATAAATTAAAAAAACGATAATTTTACTGGTAAGCTATAATGGAAGATAGTGCAAATTAAAAATGAAATCTTTTACATTTTTTATGGAAACAATTTAACATATTTACACTTAATTTGGTACGTAGGCCGTGGATGGTGTTAGCATTAAAATTACAATGTAATAACGTCAATTATCTTCTATTTTAGAAGATACTGCATTATGATATATAAAGCTTTTACATTATATATTAGTAACTACACAACCGATCCCTTCCAAATTTGACGTATAAGTATAATTTCTATCGGCAATACTCATATTAAAAATTTATTTGGATAAGGCACTTAATTTGGAAATGGTGGCAATAGAAATATTTTAGGTTTATTGGCAATAACATTCATACTGTTAAACCAATATCTTTTACAAGCATCAAGTATGTCAACACATAGCCTCTTCCAACTAACATTTTGTAAGATACTGCCACTTTTAATGCCATATCTAGGGAAAAAATCAACCAATTCCTTCCAAATTTGGCAAAGAAGTAGAAATAGAGTAGGGCATATACAATGACAAGTGTTAAGTGGGACAAACACTTATTTACAAAATGGCAAAAATGTGAATATTTAGTTTTAGTAATGTATATTTACGAAACCACGTAATAAATTTCAACATTTCTTTGTCTGCTGGCAGTATTGTTTACGTTTCAGCATAGTATGCTATATCTACCACACAATGTAACCAATTTTAACTTAACTTTGTATGCTGGAAGTATCTATGCAAGCATTAAATTAGCTATTTAACGTATAAACTCATTCGCCGGCCATTTTGGAAGATAGAGTTACAAGANTTAACGTATAAACTCATTCGCCGGCCATTTTGGAAGATAGAGTTACAAGAAAAATCAAGCTTTTGTGTCCTGTCTCGGGAAAAAATGATATGATACCCACCAAATTCAGGCATAACGTATGCACAAAATTTGGATGCTTTTATGTCATGTGTCTGGGACAATCAGCTGATTCCCCCGAACTTAGCGCACAAGAAGTGCTAAAGTAGATCATATTTAGGAGTGTGACTTTATTTACAGCATGGATTCCATATATATCATTCAGATAATTTTGACAAACCTATTAAACAATTGAACCAATTTCAATTAAATTTGTATGCTGATAGTATACATTAGAAGCATCATATATGCTAATAGCTATCAACCTTTGCTACAATTTTGTAAGATAGTGTCAGGTTATAAAATGCAACATTTAAGCCATATCTCAGGAACGAAACTTCTAATGCCCCCTTCCCAATTTTTCACACAAAGAGTACTACAAAAGGCCGAAAACTAACTCAATTTTTGAAATTCAAGCATTTATTTTAAATGGTGTAATATAAATTACATACATAAGTTTATCAAATCTATTGAACTATTTTACAAATTCGAATAAAACTTTTCATGTCGACAGTATCTATTGATGCATCGTATGCCTATATGGAGCATGTTTTTAGTCCACTTTTGTACAATAGCGCCAAGTGAAAAACTAAAGCTTTTATGACATATCTCGGGAACCAGTCTACCTACTTTGGTTGTTAGGTTTTGTTTGCTTGAGGTGGAGGAATAACAAAGAACTTTAGCAGGGCTTCAGAAAAGTTGGAAGAAACTGTGAACGGACTTCAGTTTCCTTCTTGAAATTACACACATTTTACATACAATCACAGTAAATAAGATCGTGGACCTACACCTTTAGAGTACGCAGCCACCCACCACAGCTTACACAGAATATCGGAACAATAGCAGCGCTCCTGGTAGACGATTTCGATATCAAAATTTACGACTAGCGCAGGTTTCACGTTAGCCCAAACTATGAAATTCTGTGTGGGAAAAAATCGTCTCATCAAAGAAACTAAAAAACGCCGGATGAATAAGTTTGTCCGGCGGTGTGGGAACATTTTACAAATAAGGTCGAAACTCTTAACTCTTACAGCGCGTTTATGGGTAGTAAAGGGTTGAGTGTATTATTTTTATTTTCTTTACGCTGAAGGTTTTCTGCTCGTATTGCAAAGTGTTGCAATGGTATACGTCAACAATAATAGTTTTGGATAATCCCCCTCATTGCAGGAATAATAATGCAAACATCACAAAATAACTCGGGTACAATAAATTTATAAACACACATGCAAACACGTATTATGTAAAATAGCATAGAATTCTAAGTTAAAGGGTATTGAAATAAAGGTTCCGTGTTCGCAGTTTTACGTGTTCTTCCTAACACTTTTCTTGCGAGGAAATGGCAAGAAAATGCCTGGGAAATCTGTCCTTGTTCGGATGGAAAGCACGTTGGGTGGTTAGCAGAGGGGGCGTGGCTAGCCATCAGAGGATAGCGGAAGGTATAGGAGTGTAAAGGGGGAGGGGGGAAAGGTTGTGGCAGGCCATCTCCGGCGATAGTCAGTACTTAACCACCAATCACCGGCGATCGATGCCGAGGACAGGGTTTGGGCCGGCCCGCCCCGTATAGCCAATTAATTACCCGCGGCGATGGCTCACACGGGACCGCAGTACTTAGGCACAAGCTGCTCCATTGCCCTTATCTGCTGCCAACTGTCGGCCCGTATCTAGGTAATAGCCCTCAGATCAGTGTTGTTCACTGTATGTTCTCTCCAGTAGCCGTTACCGCCGAGATACACTGGTTCATTGCATATTNCCTCAGATCAGTGTTGTTCACTGTATGTTCTCTCCAGTAGCCGTTACCGCCGAGATACACTGGTTCATTGCATATTATCTCCACTAGCTGTTACCGCCGAGATACACGGGTTCATTGCATATTCTCTCCAGTAGCCGTTACCACCGAAATACACTGGTTCATTGCATATTCTCTCCAGTAGCCGTTACCACCGAGATACACTGGTTCATTGAATATTCTCTCCAGTAGCTGTTACCGCCGAGATACACTGGTTCATCGCATATTCTCTCCAGTAGCTGTTACCGCCGAGATACACTGGTTCATCGCATATTCTCTCCAGTAGCTGTTACCGCCGAGATACACTGGTTCATCGCATATTCTCTCCAGTAGCTGTTACCGCCGAGATACACTGGTTCATAGCATATTCTCTCCAGTAGCTGTTACCGCCGAGATACACTGGTTCATCGCATATTCTCTCCAGTAGCTGTTACCGCCGAGATACACTGGTTCATTGCATATTCTCTCCACTAGCTGTTACCGCTTAGATACACTGGTCCATTGTATCTTCTCTTCAGTAGCTGTTACCGCCGAGATACACTGGTCCATTGTATCTTCTCTCCAGTAGCTGTTACCGCAGAGGTAGACACGTTCACGGTCAAGCTCCCGTCTGCTTGGCTCTTCAATTGCGATGCAGAGTATTTGAGATACAGTTTTTTTACGAAAGTATTGTACGTGCCCCCAGTACGTTTACAAATGAAAATACATCATTACAAACCCGGAAATATCCCGATTTCACTTGAGGAGAATTTAGACTTCAAACACGTGTACTTAGGGTCTCAAATGGATCGCAGTTTGTAAGACACGCACTGAACGAATTTGAAACAATAACTGACCTGCAAGAAAACTACGACCGAATACCGTTCTGCCTGGTCTGCGATGAAACTAGGGCATCAGCCAATGAACAACTAACTAAGACTCTAGCACACAAAGGATTGTGGAGTCTAGCTTGCTGCCAAATGAATGCTAGAAATTCCGTGTCTCTAGAAATTGCACACCAGACGAGTAAGGAATGGTAAGTTAAAGTTACCACGCATGATCTAAATATAATTTTTGAGTCCTCGAATATAGTTATTACGGCTTTTTCAGATAGCCGCATCCTATAACATACTATCCGGACACGAGCCAAACTACGATAGCAGCCTGAATTGAACTTTGCTATAGACTTGTCGTCAATATAATGATAGGGACACCACTGGAAGTGCCATAGGTACACGCAGCACTACGAGAGCACTGCACGCCAGTTAAGAGCCTTGTGCGTAGAGGCGATGGCGCTCTTGTAGCACGCGCCAGTGTTACCCTTATAGCCCCCATGCTTCTCAGCCAAAAAAAATGAGAAATACGATGCAGGCAGGCGAGGCTATTAAGGTGCCTCCCTAGTTAAATATTTGTATCGTGTCAAGGTCACTTCCAACCGCAAGGAATCATTGCGACGGCGAAGAACAAACTTCACGAGTTTCCTCAGAACTTAAAGTCGAGTATACAGAGTTAGTATACAGCAATATGCTCAGAAAAGTTAGAACACTATCACTATAGTCTAAAACACTGTTTTACAGAAGAATAAAGATCGTAAACCGAACGCTGTTTACAGCGAGTTCTGCTGACTTTAATACTGTTCAAAGACTTCATTTGTGTTTCAATAGCCAAATTTATAATTTGGCAACATGACTTTCATTACCGTCTAGGAAAAAAATTTATTTAACAATTGCATAGGTTTTTAAAATTAAAATAGGCACAACTGTTTACAGCGAGAGTCATATGACAACTAGGCAAGCCCCTTAATTGAGCTCGAATGTGGTCTGTCACTACGTATAGGTCTCTCCTTACAGGACACCATTTCCTGCTGTTTAAGGCGTACATCAATAATTGTACATCCTGCGGAGTGTCCAAAATGTAGACCACCATGCCTGAAAGATTTTGGTATTTGGAAAGGGCTTATTATCGTCCCCCCAGTGTTATGCCTGAAGGTTTATCAGAGAACGGCTTACAAATAATTTATGACCTAACATAAACTAACACCCATGCCTTACTTAGGATTCGAACCCAGAACCTAACGCATCGAAGACCGGTGGCGCACCAACCGACTTCGCCACAGGAGGTTGGCATGCCTGAAAGGGTTAACCTTTTCAATCATAATGGCCTGTATGGCTACACGGAAAGCTGCACATCAAAGTGAATTTAATGACGAACAATGTGCATAGCAAAAAACGGCATCACAGAGTAGTTAAGAATACAGAGGTGAAACAACCGCTTGCTCTGCGAACTCCAGCCGCACACGCCAGCAAAATGGAGTCACTGACTGGCAACGCGTCGGAACGCCATTCGCCAATCAGCGCGGTGTAACTGACGTGTCAGTGTGCGTCTTAGCCAATAAGGAGTCTTTCGCAGCACCACGTAACCAATCGGACACAAGGTCAGTTTTCAGAACCTTGCGCAGCGAGTCAGAGCAAGGGTAACGGCCACGTAAAATTAACCACCACCCCGTTTGCCCTCTGTGTATTTATCTACTCTGTGGTCGTATTGATAGCAGTAGTCAATTCGAACGCAAAGTGGGTTTGCTGCAACGCCTAAAACGATTTATTGATCTGATCTGGAAAGGTCTGGAAAGACTCGTATAGCAATGGTAAATGAGTAAGGAAAACCACCGCAGTTTACCCGGCTGCAATCAAAGAAGAATGAAAATGTGTTGGCAAAAACATCAATACCTATTTTAAAAGAGATTCAGAATATCACTTCCCGTGTATCTATTGTTAAATATCCCTGATACTTAATTCACATGTTATTATATAGATTACATGACATGGGATTTATTTGGCAAAGCGAATTAGGAACATAGAAACTTAAGCTCCCATATTCAGAAATTTCCGACTTTTCGTAGCTATATATTAAAAACTATAACCATTTGAATACACATATTTACATTTATGTAATCCTTACATAAACCTATTTCTAATAATGAAACAAAAAATTGTGAAATATGGCCTTAACATATTTGGGCAACACATTCACTGGAGGAAACAGAAATTCAAACATTATATTTATCGCTATTAATGTTTCATATTTGCACTCCAGTTGACAGGGCATACGTCTACACGATATTCCAGTTCTGGCCAAACCCTTTGCAACAAGAGCCTGTTGATAGTTATCACTGCTGCGGTGATATGTCGATATCACACTCCAGCAGTGGGACGAATATTTTGTTTATCAAAGATTTAATTCAAACATTGTTAAGAAACCGAAAATATGCAATAGCAGCTGTGTCATTTACGTATTGTAAGTCCCAGAAACTACGTGAGATGAATGACGTAGGGAAAACAACGTGGCCAAGAATACTAGGGCCGTGTTCGAATCCACCAGCGAAGGGCCCTAACCTGGATTCCTGTCCTTAAAAAGTGGATCCCGGATGGGACGTCTTATTGTTGCTGTCCAAATTAGCGGCAACGACATATAGGTGCACCTTAGAATGCGCCTTTCAGCCCAGGGCACGAGTCACTTGCATTTCTCATGTAGTTCCACAAAGAGAAGTCACACTATGTGAGGTCCAGTGATAGTGGGGGCGATAGCGTTGGTCGTGTTCCATCGCACATCCTGTCCAACGTCCTGTTATCTCTGTGTTCAAGTTGTGAAGGACTTCACGAAGGGCTTCACGAAGGGCTTCACGGTGGAAGTGGGCGCGACTGCCGTCCTGCCGAAAGACGAAATGAGAGTCATCATGCCATTGTGGCATAGGCCTCAACCGTAACATATCCAGTTATGTCAGTCCTGTTATGTTTTTTCCTGCGAAATAGGATTACCCGTATACGCGTTCACGAGAGATGGTACAAGACAAGTTCACTTTTAGTGAGTCACGCACATGTCCCATAGAAGCAAGTGGACTTTGACTCCTCATACACCTACGTTATGAAGTAACGTGTCACTGGCATGAAATGTTGCTTCACCACTGAAACTATCGTATCGAGAACACCTTTATCAGCAGCCACTTTTCCACGAGCTGCACATGAAAGTCAAACTGACGTCTGTGATCATCATCAGGTGTAGCGGTGGTTGGAGTCGGTAAGGTTAGATGAACAGACGTTTACGAAGAAGCATCCACACACTTATTTTGAACGTGTTCATTTCCCGAGCTGCCCGTACAGTCAAATAATTGTTAATTTACAAACAATTGCTTGGAAACTAGTTCTAGGCGACACGACACAAAATCATTGTAAAATTTTCTTTAAATTGCTTGAAAAATGTACGGGATATATGAAGTATAAAAAAAAAAGTACTGTAACTTACCGACGGATATCTTGTAGAATTAAAAGAATATGCGAATTAATTTTCTAAATTATTTTCCTGCTAAATCACAATATACTATTTGGACTTCTACACAGTAATTTGTCTCCTTGATGATACCTAGTAGTTTTTATGGTATGAAAATTATAGGTGAGCAATGCTTGCATGAAATATTTGTAATGCGGTCGAGTCAGACATGTGCTAACCTAAATACGACTTGGAATATTTCCATTTGGGGTGACGAGATTCAAACCCGGACCTTTTTACGCTAGATGCAAGTACACTGACCACTACACAGCGGATGCAACCATACAGCGTTTGCTAGTTTAATATGTTATATGCACGTTCAATAATGTAATATCCTGTTGATGAGCGGTATTTTACCTTCAAAAGAGAACAAAAAGTTTTTACAGAGCTCGCGGCGTAACTGGGGCACTGGTTAGTATAACACTTTATTACAAAGAGTATGTCGGTCCCACATAATAAAAGAGGCCACGTTTTACATACAGGAGAAAATGAATGCTGTCGATGGCTGTTGAATTTCTTTGAGAGTTGTTATATTTTTGTCCCTGAATTCCGTTTCTTATTTTTGCCACTTAAAATCTTTTATTCAAAGGAAACCATGCCAAACCATGTTACTGGACTAGTATTTTGTAACACACTTTTTACATTTAGCTATCTAGAGAAACATTATCGAATACAAAATATGAATTAAGTAATAATTCCGAACATTACTTTAAATATTTAAAAGAAACATATATATTTGTACTATTGCAGTTAAAATCACATTATTTTACAAAACATGGTCTGAACTGTTACAAAACTTACGTTGCAAACCCGTAACTGGGGGGAACACATTATTTTCAAACCAGTGGAACATGGACTTTGCCCTGTTGTCCAAGGAAAGCAGTAGCACTTACCATAAGTGGTTTCTCGGAAAGTGAAGACTCTTTAGTTTTTAGCACACATCTTAACTTGAACTTCTGAGATAGTATCCAGTAGTTTACTGAATATCTTTTTTCTGAAAGAATTTTAAGAACAACAGTACAGCTCGTGCTCTTGTAAGTGTACAAACACTAAAGTATTACAAAATTTTTGTGTAAATTTTTACAAAAGTTTATTTTCATACAAAAATATTTTGACTTCGCTTACAGAAATTTTCATCTTGATGTTATTTATAATAAACTCATTCTCGCGACATTTCATTTCAATATGTTCCAATATTTTTGTAATTTTCCTGTGCATTAATGCCAGTGAAGATAAAATAATTTAAGCTGAAATCTATTATTTGGTTTTACTGTATTTCCATTATCTAAAATATAAGTTCCTAATCCAGTGTTCATAAACTTTTAACGACGAATTTTAAATTGTCCTAACAACTATGAAATTAAAGTCTATAAACTATTTTATATTAATTGTAACACCTTTTTCCGCTTAAATAAGCTGCAATAACACTCTTCAAAATGCTGTACTGTTTAAAAGTGCAACACTCCTTGAGCCAGGTAGGTTTTTATCGGAATGTGTGGAACTCCCAGAAATGATGAGTGACGCGCGACTGTTCATAATATATTTCTAATAAGACAAACTCATTTCGTTAATCACACACATGCTATGCTGGTAAATTAAAAAA
Source organism: Clitarchus hookeri (assembly GCA_002778355.1). NCBI lineage: Eukaryota > Metazoa > Arthropoda > Insecta > Phasmatodea > Phasmatidae > Clitarchus > Clitarchus hookeri. The sequence goes on along the minus strand of NQII01007091.1, from coordinate 75,442 downwards.
AAACACTGTAAAATTACAAAATATAACCTTCTAAACCAACAAAAGTTTGTAATTATGCAAACATTTGTCAGTTCCAGTTACAGAAATTTGTTACAGTGCGCGCGGTAGACTTGTTTGCGCTACACAGGAAACTTTCGCTAATGTGTTCCACTTTTCTCTGAGGTATTTGCACAACCTGTGGATTTCTGCATACACAAGCAGCCAGTTTCGCTCAACTGTTTATATCACGCACCAAGTAAGTTTTCCTTTGGTTGGGTCATGAACGAATTTAAAACGAAGTACATGTTACACAGTGATTATCGACTCGGTCACGTATAATTCCACCGCGCGAAATGATTCCTTGACTATCGTAGCAGTCATCTTCAGCAAACACATTTCACTTAATCCGCGTGTAGGCATGTGTGTGAGCTTCGGCGTGGCGATCGGAAAGTGATAAACTCCTTGAGTTATTGTGTCGAGTAATGCTGGTTTCTTCGCTGCAAACGCAGTGCTCCCTGCGTTATTATTTATTCTCCCCAGAGAACAGAGTACGGAGCACGTGGTATAGTCAATTCACGGTTTCTTCGGACGTTTAAAAAAAGATCACCCTAGGAGTAACATGAGAACCTGTTTTTTTAAATAAATTGTATACCACAAATATTTAACACAGATTAACTTTGAAATATTATATATTTGATTGAATTAAACTTTAGCTTACTATCTTTTATAACTTGTAAAATTTATTTCGTTTTAAATACGAGTTAAAAACAGCGAGAGCAGTGACGTGTTGGTAACGGCTAGTAAGAAATAGTTCCCAGTTAAAAAATTGTTTTGCCCCAGTTTTTTGGTATGCTATTCGTAAATTAAACGTTGCCTATTGAGATATTTAAATTTTCAGGTAGCACGGATTAAAACATATTTCATCGTTACTGCTGAAAATTGAATATGCGAAACTAAGTCTCTTTCTCTCTCGTGAAAGTTTCGCACCGCTTCGAGTAACAGGGAAATTATACATATTTTATATTTTAGCATATTTCAAACATATTACAGCAAAAATAAAGTTTTTTAAGTTCGTTATCTAAAACTAAAATGGGATTTTAATTGTTGAATACTTATTATTCTGTATTTTTATGTTATGGCGGGACGGTTACAAATCCGCAGTTGGCAGAATTGGCGAAACATGACATGGCGTGTTGCTTTTTGCTGATGTGACGCTACAATCCTTTCAACCTCACCAAGACCTCACATATATAACGAGGGTGAGACTACTATGGTAATTGATAAATGTACTTGACTAAGAACATTTTTAAAATGCCCGACATGCTTCAGATTTGTGGATGACAATACCAGAGTAGGAGTTATAAATCTGTAACCAATATTAAAACTATAAATTGGAAGGTTTATAGAGCCAAGACGGCTTCGTGCTCAAGGAAATCGCAGTCACGGATTGTCACGGCGTGACTCGAACCTGCAACTTTCAGCCTCCGTATCCATAGAAAATGTTGTACGAAAAGAGCAAGACCACAAACGCCTGGTTGACCAAGTACTACCACATACTGTGCTCGGACGAAGGCAAGATTCCGTATCATCAGGTGGGAAACACGCTGGGCGACTTGCTGATGCAGTACCTAAAGTACCGATATTTGTGGTGGGACCCCGAGCAGAAAAATGGCAGAGTAATTTTAGCATAAACGATTTGGAAATAATCGACGTACAGGACGATAATGGGTGTCCTTGTCTTTGTAAAATTAGGAAAGAAACTGATCGGAGTTCTTTGGTGAGCGCTTCGAAAAACGCCTAGTTGCTAACGAGTGGCATGCTCATTTAATGGAGATATAAAAACGGTTATAGATCTCGTAGCGGTAACATTTGTTTTTATGGTATGCCACCCAGCGTTCGAGAGAGCTTGCATACGTGATTTTGCACGACACAGAGTAGGAAAAAAACACAGTTACGTGCTGGTTTAGATTGAAATTTATCTCAATAGTTGCTGCGAACACCTGCTGCAAATCTTATGAATGATCCTAGGCTGTGTGAAACACGAAGATACCTGATCACGTTACAGTCATGTGTATAGATGACGTCATTCCACAAAGCGAAAAAAAATTATGTAAATAAAAGAACCCGAAAATAAGTTAGTCGCCCAGTCTAGCACGAGTCACCTTGGATGCAAGATGGCACATCATCCGGAGAATCTGTACGTCTTGTCATATCTGGTTGACTCTAAATTCACATATACTTTCGGGGAGTGTGGATCACTACAATTCTACCAAGAAAAATGTGATGGATGGGACCACTGGTTATACTCAGAGACTCCAGGTGATTGCTAGTCTAATCACCAGTTGATAACTTGCTGTACGCCTGGGAATTGCATGCTTAATCTCATGAAACGGGATAAGACTCTTCCAGGAACCGTGGACCAGGTTCTGGGATTTGCAGAATCTTCAAGTCGAGTCAAGGTCAACGTTCCTCCTACGACCACCGATAGTCACACCCCTGACTGCTCCACCCAGGTCTGCGTACGTCGGCGAAATAATACCAGCGAGCCTTCGACTCAAACCGCCCCAAATAAAGGTCGAAGGTCGTACTGCCGGCACCGTGTTGAAACCACGATGCATAAAAATTCTGGGGAACCTGCATCGAACTGTGAAACGTGCCCGTGCAAGCGTCCAGGTGTGACGTCACCTGCTACCGCCAACATGGGTTCGTCCACGACCGACTTGAACTTGGAAGAAGGCACTTTGAACATTCCCATTCTACTGCATCAGATTGAACGTCAAATACTGCTAATAATTTTTTATGATAATGTTTTGGCTCGCTCATTAAATTTTTAAAGACTCACGAATTTCACGTGCATTTGTAATTGTTTAATATGTGTAATTAAAACATCCCTGTATAAAAATTAATTATCTGTGTATTTATATTTTAAACCTACCCTTTTAAAATATAACGTTCAATTTTTTGCTAAATAAATAAAGTGTAGAGAAATGAAATATAAGCGGAAATTTCATTTAAAGGATTGACATGCGGGAACATGCAATTCTCAAGGAGCAAGGACAACTCTGTCCACGAACGTATACGGACTTTGAGCGGGCGAAGGAAACAGAAATTGCTAGCGCGGAGTAACTCTCCACGTCCGCTCGGACGTACCCTGTGACACGCGCGCCGCAAGCCGATCAAAATATTGCTATGCTGGGTTCAATACGAGTTTGCTGGCGGCTAGTTGCGTTTCAGATCTCATGCGTGATTAGCTGTTCATCCGGATCAAAATCAAAGCTGATGGCCAGCGCATTTCCACTGGCATCCTCTATAGCCGATCCAGAGAGCTGCAACGTAGCACTTTT
>NQII01007091.1:35716-71641 GCA_002778355.1 Clitarchus hookeri | reverse complement strand
AGCTTTAGTTTGGGCGTCGATGCCCCATAGTTGTATTGTTATTGAAGACTCCGTGCTGTGGCTATTTTGAGGAAATTAGGAGCCATCTTAGTAATGTTATTGATTTACTTCTGGTCAGAGAGTGACAAGACTCTCCTAATTAAAGCGGGAGAATTATTCGAAAAGATGGGCGCCTCTGCATCTATCGCCTCAGGGCGATGAGACGCTGCATCATCGGGGACCGTGGGAGAATCCGGCGCTGCACCTATAGCGACAGTCGGCATCGCGACGGAGACGCCCTTCCGGAGCACCCAGACGCCACCCTTACAGGACTCCCAGACGGGTGAGTTGGCTACATGCAACAACGTAACTGAAGGTTCCCTGCTGCTGGAAGCTGGCAATGTACTGCAGCTGGAAAATGGATCGCCCGTAATGACTGTTTTACAATTGCAAATAACGGGGACTCTTTCTTCCAACGATGTGACGGACTCATCCGTGTCGGTACAGTACTCTCGGGTCTCTGATATTTCTTACACAAATGCTGAGAGATGCTTTTGCTGTGAAGACATGAGGTCTCCGCTGACTCTCGATGCTAACCCACCCTCTCATCTGTCTGAATGAGATGAGATTCACCAGTGTTGAAATAATTTTCAAAGTATTTTACATGCGTTACATAACAATGTTGCCTATTTACACCTCGAACTGTGTGCATGTTCTTAGGGACGTAAAATGTTACATGGAAGGATTTGTGCTAAGTATTCTACCATCCTAGAGTTTGCGGCAACATTAGACATTTATATTTATGTAAAAATGTGATTTTAGGGACGCGCATTTTTTGCTCCCATACTTGGAAAACCAAGCATTTTAACGAAATTTTTTGTGTAATATTTATTTGTGGTTTTTGAGTTAAATATAGCGAAATGTTATTTAACTTCTGCGGGTGTGTTCAGTAATTTTTTTTTTCTCAATATAAAATACGTAAGTAATTTGTTCCTTTCTTTGGTATAAATATTGATTATGTTGGTTTCACCCTTGGAGAACAGACATGTACGTACAATATTTTTTTCTCCCTCTTTTGAATATGTTCATTGGGCTTGATTTTTCCTTGGAGAAGGCACAAATATGTTCAATATTTAATAGCATTGCCTCCTATTACATTACAACTATGCTAGACTTATTTAACTAAAAAATATACTCTAAAATTTGCTGCATATTATTAGCTTTTTTGTTTTACCATTTGAAAAAATAACTTGTGTGAATATTTAGCAAATAACCATTTCAAGAATGGTATCAAATTTTTAAAATGTGCACCGCTACTGACCTACATTAACTACCTATCGTGAATGTGAAGACATAAGGTGAGTGTGATAGCCGTGACGAACTTAATTCATATCTATCTATCTATCTTTATATCCATCCATCTATCTATATATCTATCTTTATATCTATATATATATCTATCTTTATATCTATATATCTATCTTTATATCTATCTATCTTTATATCTATATATCTATCTATTTTTATTTATCTCTCTATCTCTCTATCTATCTCTCTATCTATCTCCCTCTCTATCTATCTATAACTCTCTATCCATATATAACTCTCTATCCATATATAACTCTCTATCCATATATAACTCTCTATCAATCTATAACTCTCTGTCCATATATAACTCTCTATCAATCTATAACTCTCTATCTCTCTCTCTATCTATCTATCTCTCTCTATCTATCTATCTCTCTATCTATCTATCTCTCTCTCTATCTATCTCTCTCTCTATCTATCTCTCTCTCTATCTATCTCTCTCATTTTTTTTGTATGTAGCAGCAATCAAAGCACTCACGTCATTTTAAAATTATTTCAATACAAAAGAAAATATTGCACAAAAACTTGCAATAAAATGCTTTATTTTGCATCATAATTAAAAAAAAAATTGTAAAAAAATTTAATTCAGTATATAAATACATCGTTTTTACACATCAAATGGAATAAGATATTTAGTAACATATAATTATATGTATCATATTTACTAAACATGTGGGAGAAAATATCTTTCACGATAAACATATTTACTGAAAAATGCAAAAGATTGGTCAACAAAATAACAATGAGATAATTAAATATATCGACGTTTATTTATACCTAATGATTTATTTTACATATAGCATAAAAATATACTTTATCTCATCAAAACATTTAACCATGCATGTCAAAGATTTTTTTACATTGTAGAATGTGTATGTTTCGTCAAACTAAAAAATTACTAGGGGAATGGAAGGTTTTCTTCACCTCTGTTTTTCTAAAGATAGAGCATAGCTCATATGCACATGTACACACGAGCACCTCTGGCCATGGATCCGGTGGCGTTGTAAACTCCAAACTGTGCCAAGCGCCATCACATCGTTTAGAGCATCCTTTAAAAAGTTCATTAATTAAATTTCATGATTAAATTTGCAATTTTATCTGTCAAACTTGCTTGAACGTCGTTTGCCAACAAATACTTTTTTTCATATTCTTGATGTTTGTAGGAAATTATGTTTGTGGACGGCACAAATGAACCGCCCACTCGTCACTATCACAATCTTGCACTGATAATTCAAGAGTCTTACCGTCGAAGGAGGAAATTAACATTTTCGCCACACCGTTCCACAGTTACGGTAACAGCCGGCTGGTCCGTGTAGGTTACGCCGTGCAGTAGAGGATATGTACTTGCATATTTTTCTCGGGAATGAACTTATCACCTGGAAGCGCTCCACCGTTGCGAGAAGACTTGGTGGAAGGTCTCTGCCTCGAGCCTAGGTGCACTTCGCATGCAAAATGCGTGCAGGTGGAGGCCCAGTCCGGGAAACCTTGCCTTTTCACAACATGGCTATTTACATCACATTTCTCCTCAATTTGCACACATAATTGTTTTTACTTTTTCGGAAATGTTCGTACGCTACGCTTTCGTACATTCTTGTCTTGCATACGTGGACATGACGATTTTGTTTTACCAACTCCTCCAGAAAATAAGCAAGCGTAAGTTAGGGCATGAATCGTGAACGCAACAGTTTTTATATTCGCACGTTAATGTGTCCCGCACATAACAGCTTTCTAAATCATCGTAACAGCATAGCTAGTGAATTGCACCATCACAAAATTGAATTTGCAGAACGCCTCGAGCATCTCGAAAACTTGCGCGTCGGTACCCACAATTCAGTCAACTGTACTTGCTCGTCTTCTGACCTGAATGGAGAAAATTCGGCGACGGACACTTCCATTTATTATTCTATTTAACTGTATTCTAAGTCGGAGCTGATGGAGCTCTCTGCGAATGTTCTGGCCGATGGAGGCTGGTACGGGTTGCCTAATGGTTGCGGGTTCGTGCTAGTAGACGGCGTTAACGAAGTTGCTCCTCGTGTGAATATGGTGCGGATAAGCTGAACAATATTATCTCAATTTTCTTCTGCGTTGCTGTTGCTGTGATTTTTTCTTCACTTGATAACATGGCTATCGTAAATTTAACAGGGGTTCGAATCCCTGAAAGTTTCGAAATGTTCACTGCGATTTCCTCTTGACATAGTTAAAATGGGAGTGGCAGCGAGAAAAATGACTGCCTTTCCGAGGGACCTCGGGGTGCGTCTTATAAAGAGTTTTTTAAGGGAAAAAAATAGTCCACCCACGCGATTATAGTAGGCTGCAGATTGGCTGGAACGATGGTTCCTGAAAACACCCGAGTAATTAGCCAATGAGAAACATTGGCGGAGCAATTAAATATATTGGAAGGGGGTAGGCAATTAGCCAATGAGAATCAGAGGTGGGGCAATTGGTTAGTTAAATATATTGAAAGGGAGAGTAGAGGGGGTCAGTCGTCTGCTGGGCGTGGTGCCGGGGACAGCCCCAGCAATGTAAAACAAATGACAAACGAAAAAAACCAACATAACAGTCGAACAAAAGTGAGAGACAAACTCCAGTAATATATAAACAAATGACATACGAAAAACCAAGTTGGCAGACGGTGGCTGTAATGCGTGCCAAGTTGGCGGACTGCACCTACCAAGATTACGGACTGCCAGACCAAAATGGTGGACGGTGGCTGTGATACCTACCAAGATGTTGGGATGAGTATTGGTGAATAGGGATGTGTGGGACCTCCAGTAATTTAAGTTATTTCAAAATAAATATTTAAAATTCATTTTTAAATAAATTTTTAACATTTTTAAAATATAATTTTTTATTAAACTTTGGAATTTTTTGGATTTGTAAATTTTTTTTTGTGTATTCTGGGTTTTGAAGGTTAAGATTACCAGGGCTAAAGTCAGAGTCAAGATCACCTGGATACGAGATGGCCACCGGCTGATCCGAATGACGGAGCACAAACAGCTCCGAAGTTCCGGTACTAGGTCCCGATGTGCCAAAGTCCCCATAATCCCTCTACTTACGATGTTGTGATAAATCTGTCTTTACACGGCAGGAATAATTATGCTGTAAGGTGTGCCGTGTCCACTACATGTGAAAGGTTATTGTTGCTGCGTCTCAGTTACTCTGAGACAGCGTGTGTGTGTGATTGTAGATATTGGACGTGAGATGTTTAAACGTTTTGACCGTGAACGGTTTTTATAATTAAATAAATTATACGTCTGTTTATTTATCATAACTTTGCAACTTTGCCTCAGGTACTTATGAAACACAATTTTGTAACGTGCTTACGTTTCTGTGATTAAAATGTTAGCCACAATCGTAACAAATTACTTAGCTCAGCTAGAAAATTCTAAATACATAGTCAAAGAAACAGTAAAAAGAAACTGCCTATACAAAGAAATACAAGTGGAATAAAGGTTACAATAAGCTTATTTGTAAAGGTTACAATAAGCTTATGTGTGTGCATGTGCACTACTATATTTTAAGTTTGTCACTGCTACTTACAAAAAATAAGCGACACGAGTTGCATGCTTGAATTTACCGTCTGTTTCGTTTGACTCGTTGCTCCTTCGTTTTAATATTTATTCAATCTGAGGCCGTCCTTTTAACGACATAACTGAACACATACCAATAAAAAGAGGTTAGGTAAAAACTACAGTTCCTTCTTCACAGTTGAAACAGGCCAGACACGGCAAAATATTAGATCCTAACATGAATTACATATGTGCAATGTGCTACGTCGTGTATAAAACTTAACAATATGTTAAATAATACCCATAGGAACTATCGTCAGTATAGACATTGTTAAAAAGTCCTGTCGTAATTATTTTTATTGAATCAAATTATGAACATTCATATGCAATGGATTTTAAAATGTGACAAATTTATTCGAATAGCTGAACATAGTAAACAAAGCATTCGACAGGTAAATTTTAAAAGTCATATGGCAGTGTTAATGTTTACATGTGAAGGAATGACACGCAATAGGTAACCAAAAAGTAGAACTTAAACAGGGCTTCAGAAAAGTGTGAAGTAACAGTGAATGGAGTAATGTGCGACTGAAAGGTTTAACCACTACATCTAACACGCTCGACGAGCTGATAGACGCGCATTTGTTGTAATTAAATTTAACTTTTCTAAAGTCAATCGTTTCCGTCATCAGTTGAATGATAACACAATGATGCACTTTACCAGTATATAAATAATGATGTTCTGAATTGAACCAGGGAAAACGTGTAATCGAAAAATATTTTCCAATGGAATAATTATAAGTATTCTAAGGGCAGTAAAATTAGCAGCCGTTACTAACTTCTCTGCTGCTCTCAAATCCTTTAACAGGGCTACTAATTCGTTAAAAATTATATTGGAATCCTTCCACATTCACGAGAATTCCCCACTGTTTGTTACTGAAAAATGGAAAATTAGTGCACTGCATTAACGGGCGTGGTCGTTATGGTGGTGATGGATATTTTACTACAACCCTTTAATAGCTGAAATGGCCATTACCATTATTAACACATGATCGCTCCATCAGGAATGCGGTCCTGAGAGCGAGCCCCGTGGAGGTACTGCATTGAAATATTGTTTTTTGAGGGCATTATAGCACCGTCCAGTATTTTGCTGTATTTCTGTGATAATCATTTGTTATCTACAAATGGTTATCTGCTGTGGCACAAGGGGAGAAAATGGTTTTCACAACGTAAATGCCAGTACATCGTCATTTACCATTTCTATTAGAGGAATAGTAAACGTCAGCGCGAATTTTATCACACTAACTACGAATTGCTTCTTTCTCTGGAAATAATTGAATTTGGTTTAAACGTTGTATTGTACATTATGAACAATTAATTCATTTCGTGTTCTTTCTTGACCTTTATTCCTTCTGTGCAAGAAGGGATCTATATAAATATATACTTTAAACATATATTTATTTACGCATATACACACATACATATATATATATATATATATATATATACAAAACATTGATCGATATGCATACAAATAGTTCCATGTAAGTACACTAATAATGTAAATTTTTTATTGGCCGATTTTTTGTGCCAATCAACAGCCATATAGGATGAGTCATACATACAAAATAAATAAAGAATAGAACAAAGGTGAGTAACACAGAGCTTGTTATAATAATGCATTTTAATTAATTATTTATTCTTACCATTTAGTGTACAGAAGATAACAATTTTTTTGTGATTACGACCTGGAATCTCAAGGCAAGCGTTATTATTAGTGACATAATAAGAATTGATGAAAATCAAACCATCATTCGCAGATCGTCTACAATGCAATGTATGGGTATTAATTTTGGCAAGTTCTCTTGAGTAATCAAAGTTTAAATCATTATGTAAACATTTTTTTAAAATTTATTTCAATATATTTATTTGATAATTTTTTAAACATTTAGAATTGGAGACAGTAATGGGAGTACAGATCAAAGAACCAAATCTTCATTTTGATCTCAATAGAGAGTAATATAAACACAACAAAGTGTCAGACATTGTTGCAGAATGATAAATAAAATTAACTAACCCTAATACTCGGGTAGAGATACTAATATAATAATCAACATTATGAAAATACAATTTTCTGTAAAGAATAACTGCAATCTCACGAATATAATCAGCTTTGTTAAATACATGATAAAGTACATTGTATTGATATACAATTTGGTTATATTTCCTAGTAAATGTTCTACGAGCAGTTTGGTTGAAATTAATTGACAAAGAATTATACTTGCAAATGTTATAAACAGTTGATATCATATTTTGCAAATCAAAACAATCAGTTTTGTTATGAATAGTTTTATAAATTTTCAGTTAATCTGCATATAAAAGTGGTTTAGCGGTTTTATAGAATTGGTAATTTCATTAACAAAAATATTAAAGAGGAGCAGAGACAGTGTTCCGACCTGAGGAACACCAGATAATGCTTCAAGAAAAGAAGGAAGTGTATTTTCAATTCCCACAGCAAATTTTCTGCTTGATAAATAATAAGCAAATCAAAATACAGGCTGTAATATGATCGTAAATCAATACTTTGTAATGGAAAAACATTATGGCATAGTGACAGGTATCAAAGCATTTAAATATAAAAATAAACTACACAAGTTTGATTTCTTGACGTCACATGGTCATAAATATAATTTACAAAGCTAAAAGTTTAGGGGCAGTGTTTCTCCCGCCTTGGAAACTATGTTGACAATCAGATATTGCATTTTTTGTACAGAAATTTAAATGCTTATCAACAATGTTTGAAGAAACCTTGAATAAACTACATAAAAAAGATGTTGGCTTCTTATTAGCTTTTTTAAATATATGTTTAACGTTTGCACGTTTCCACATAATTTAATGTATTCCTGACGATAAACTAAAATTTAAAATTCTCGTCAATACTGGAGCAAAGGTAATATGACAACCTTTAAGAATGAAATTAGGAATTCCACCTATTACTGCAGCTCTGCAATTTTTAAGCCTTAAATTAGCCCATACAAATAAACTATAACCAGAGGAATTGATAACTGAATGAAGTTATTTTGATCAGAGCTTTGCAAATTACCCTCGTCTGTTCTTAAAAATACACTTTGTCAAAGTGTATGGCAAAATGATTAGCCGGTAAACCAGGAACTTGAATTATATTGCCGTTAACTAATACGCTTTGTTTCTCAAGGTTACCTTTCATTATTTTTACATATTTAAAAAATTTACTCGGATTTCATTTAAGTTTGTCATTTATATCAGCTGCCAACTGTTTCTTATCAGCTTTAATCTTTTTCTTGACTGTTTTGCGATGGCTAGAAAAACTAAAAGAATAGGCCTACCTAGTAATCAGTTTTATGTTTTTTTTTATAAATTCTGAGGACTTTTTTTTATAGATTTTAACAGTTTTATAATATCCTTTGTAAAAAAAAACTGGAAACTTACCAGCGAAATGCTTAACCAAAGGAAACAACATGTTTGATAATTTTTTGCATTTTTTTGTAACAAAATCAACTATTTGGTTTACATCATACATAGTGAATCGAGACTCCAATTAAAGTGTTTGAGGTTAAATACAACGATATATTGTCGTCTCTCTGATTATTACGAATACATTATTTATTGTAACGTTCCTTAACATAAAAAATACCCACGTGACTATAACAAACTAAGGTCGGATGATAATTATCGTCAGCAATAAGCTGGTCAACGGACTTGACAACCTCATTAAAAACCCTTTAGAAAAAATAGATCAAGTCATTCTGAAAAGGTTTAGTAAAATCAAATAGTTTTAAATAGAGTAAATTAATACTTTATACCAGTGTTGGACCTTTTTAACCTACTTTCCTAAGGAAAGATAGGCAAATGCAATCACCCGAACTCCTGTCTGGAATGCATATCCCCCACCCCTTAGTAACGTTTAAACCCGACAACCGAATTTCACCAATGTACGTTCACATTATAGTATTTAGTAATGTAACGCCTCAAAAAACCGCTATTTTTCCTGTCACTGCTTTCTATGTTTACTTTTGCAATGTGTATGTTAACGTAATATTAATTTGTTTTATTATTTATTTGTGGCTTATATATTTTATTTATTCCAGCTTTAATTTATGTTAATAATTGCAAGTAGTTTTAACCTTAGGGAATGTATTTCAGTGTAATTGTGGTTTTAAGTATTCCGGTTTTCATTCACAAAGGTATTTTTATGTGGGCCGTTTTGCATAGATGTATTTGTTGTTTGGTTGCTATGGAAACGCACCACGTAATGTGTAAAATATGATGAATCCGTCTCGTGATAGGGCGTGATGTTTTAAGGCGTCGTTTAAGTACGCAGTTTTAGACGCTTCTAGCCATCTCGGTTTTCCGTCAGGCAGGTGATGATCTAGTGAGTCATAGGCCTGATAGGTAATTTCTATTTGACTAGTTATATTGGCCGAGTCACGCACCGTAATGCAGACCGCCGACAGGGCGAAGACGCGAGGCACTCCAGAGGAATAACGTAGTCTGCACGCGATACCCACGCGGGCTGCAATTATAGTCAAGTTTGAACTCCCGCGATATACGTGTGGTACGGTGAAGATTGTAGATACGTACCTCAGGCTCAAGAGCCTTGTGAGGGCAGATTAAGGCCAACTACCAGCGGAATGAGCCTCAGATGATACCACGGGATGTTGCAGCAATCAAGATTTGAAGCCAAGTATTCTGAATTTTCGGCGCAGACACTGCATTAACAAATAACTATTAATTTTGGGAAAATTAATTTGTCTTACGTTTACGCCACCTTCGATCTTCAGTATGCTAAATTTGCTCTGCCCATTTGCCTACGAAGCCCTGAACTGATGTCTTATTTCCTCCGAACCGAGTTGGGGTGAAAAAAAAAGATTTATTAATTTAATTTACATATTTTTGCAATAATTTTAAGAATTTGGAGAAAAATAATTATATTTTTGAATTCAAAATAAGAGACACGTACGTAAATATATACACTCATAGTTTTGGCTAAACAAAGCAAAGTTATTTTTGAACTAGTAATGAGTTGCTATTTAATATTTGCACAGATATTAATTTATTTCATAATGTTCAGACCAAAATATTTCTCTTAAATTAAATTAAATCTACTTCCACTCAAGTCTTTGTGAGTATTTATTGGTCTGTAGCTAGTGGTAGTTTTTAATTGTTTCTTCCTAGTGCTCCTGTGTGTTGTTTGTAGTCTGGGGAGACTAGCTGCTACGAGTGTTCCTGACGTACAAATGTTTGGTAAGGTTAAGAAATCTGTGGTAAGATTCATCTGGTGTATGCGTGTTACGTTCGCTGGGATGTCGTTACCATCCTGTGGAGACGGGCAAGCTTCATGCCCTAGGTCAGCGACTAAACCATAAGATCCAAGACGATTATTCTCTATTTCCTCAAACTGCCTTACAGTAATGACATCGGACTTTTATAGTTTCCGATAATGCCAGGTTTTTTTTTTCATAATGGCAGCAATAAAAATTTTGTTATATTTGAAATATTTACAAGACCATTTGACGAGTTTCGACCAACATTGTTATGCTGAAAGTATCTTTAATGTGCATGAGATGTGTCATAGTATAACCTATACTGTCAGCCATTTTGTAAGATAGCGTGACATAAAAAATACATTTCTAACGTTTATTATGGGACACCATCAACCGATTCCTGCTGTAATTTGACACCCAAGTAATAAGACAGTAGGTCATGTAAAACTAACATGTTTAAGAGGGCCAGACTATTGTTTTCAAAATTACGGCCACAAAATGTATTGACTACTATGCCATAGCTATGAAAAATGTAAAAAATTCAAACTTAATTTTGTATGCTGGCAGTACCCATGCAAGCATCAAATAATATAATACATAAACTCCCTTGTCAGCCGTTTCGGAAGATAACACTACATGAAAATTAGGCTTAAAAACCAGCATTGTGTTTGTTAAGCCATATATTCATGTATTTTCACCAAATACATGTTGCAGCCTCTGGATTATTAAGAACATTTGTGTAAAATTATATATACTGCAGTTTGTTTTACAAATTACACATACAAAATTAAAATTTACAAAAAATTTTGTATATGTAAATTTGCACATATTTTTCACATTGATGGCCTGTGCCAGGTAAATGGCTGAAGTATAACGCCAAATATCATCCAGCGTACATATTGAGAAACGGTCAAGGTCACACGCTCTTGTTGTGAGACCACTGTTTGAATACAGAGCACATTGCGAATGCCAGTTACGCAGTGATCAGAAGTTGTCACCGCAAATCAGTATGTCAGTTTTTTCATATACATGTGTTTTGAAACGTACTCTGGCCAAATTTTACTGAAGTAAGGATGTTGTAAATATACGCAGAGAAACGTAATTTTTATTTTAAAGCATAGATCTGTTGGAAAACTAAATGGAGACTGATAATGTTACTTCAGTGGGGATTCGGAGTGATATGACGTCATTACCTTTGCATAAAACACAGCAGGTAAAGAGCGTTGCGACCTAGCTGCTTTTTTGTGCTACCATTTCGTACTGGCTAAGCTTCAGTGCATCTTAGTGAACGAAAGAAGGCTAAAAAGCGGTCTCAATTATAATGCTTTTCTTCTCAATAATCTCACGTTAATGAAATGCTAGCTCTTTTCAGGCTTTATCTGAATCCTTAAATTTGTAATTGTAATATAAATTTATTTGTTATGCTGCTGTTAATATAATATTGGAAGATACTCGATAACAGTTGAGGCTGCGATGGTGTAATGGTTTGGTTTGACTCTCACCTCCTTCCTAGGCGTGCTGGACAGTGACGCTGGTCTGTGGGTTTTCCCGGGGATCTCCCGTTTCCGCCATCCTTGCATTATAGAGCTTCTCCATATTCATCTCGCTTCACCCTCATCGGCTCTCAAGATCTCGAAGTCGAGCGTGACCCAAATCTCTCTGTTCCACTTGACAAGGGTTTTATTTGCTAAGGCATACTTTGTCCCTGGTTAAACATTTGAGGTTATAAAATGCCGTATCAGTATTCCACAGATGAAGCACTTTGCGTCCTGGAAAAACAACAGCTGCATACAAGACAGTCATTCGAATGTAAAAGTAAAGGTCTGTTTTGCGGTCTACCGAATGCCTGCCAAGTTGGCCATAACTTGGTTCTGTCGTGAATAAAATAAACGAGCCAGCACGCGAGGGAAGATGCGACTGGAAGTGTAAAACGGAACACAAGGCCGGGGTAAACAGTGCAGCGACAAGAAAGCTCGCAGCGAACAAAGAAGGAGGGCAAGGGTTACGGTCCGGAGATGGTCGAAAAAAAAGGGAAGACCCACATCCTTCAGGAAGGAAGAGAAAAGGATGCTTTTAAAGTAATGAAGCTGCTATTCGCAGAGACGGCGAGGTCCCATGGCGAGGTTTATTAGCAATGTACGAGCCGAGAGAAGGACGACAGACCACCAGAGAGGAATTTGTTCGAAGAACATTGATCCTTGCTACATGTGAGGGAATGTTATTTTTTAGATCTGAGACACATTGGGTACCACGTGGAAAACATGTACAAGGCTGCGATATGTAAAGGCATATCTAAAATATGTAATACTGTACTATATACTACAAAATGTAATATAAGTGGAGTGGTTTCGGGAACAGACTAAAGGCGAGGTACTAGTAGAGCGACTTTAGTCTCCTGCGCATGTAACCAGCGCTTATTTGCCCGTCACCAGTACATCGTAACAGTGACGCGGTCACCAGTAATGAACATACTTATTTTTGTTTGAATTTCTAGTAGAAAATCCATTATTTTATATAAATGAAACACTTTGACTAACTTGAACATATTCTTGTTGCATTACAACTATGTTACAGGAAGTGTACAAACATTTCAAAGGACTTACATATGTAAACTTATGTAAACAGTGTGCTATTCCTCAAATCCTCTCCACGTTTGGCAGAAACTGAGTCCAACATTGGTACGAAAAGTGTCGTTACTGTGCACCTGGCATATGTACGTTAACTGACATCCCTTCTACGGCTTTTGTACCAGTCAACTAACTTGGGCAAAGACGGTCCCCGGTTAAGTAAACACTTTCAAAATCGACCTTAAGAAAATTCATGATTCCTAACGGCGTACCTTTTAATGGACACACTAGTGTGCTCGGAATAAAGTTGGCAGCAGTGGTAAAAAGTTGTTAGATGACTTATTAAGAAGACTCATCACAGCGACTAAAATTTCACACATCTTGTACAATGGCTTGTATAACACTGTACTTCATGCAGGGAAATCTCAATAATTATATTGAAAATAATAATTCTACTTTTATGTTTTAATTATTTTCAACCTAGATAGAAATTGCTGTTGTCTGGGCATGTTCGGCTGTTTTTTTCTACAAATTTCGGTTCGATGTTTATTGAATTTGGTTCGTCAGGAGCATTGTTGCAATTGTAATAATGATTTTAGCACCGAATAATCTATTTTCGTTGCTGAAATGTTTGAGAGCATTGCACACGTTACATCAGGAGAGTGACTAGTAGTGTATAACATACGGGAGTTATATGATGCGAGCCAGATAAGAAGTGTGGGAGACGGAAACCTACTGCTGCTGTCGAGTTGTTGGCCTTGATAATGACGTCAGCCAAGATACACGCAGTCCACATCAGAGTACAAGTAGACATTGCCTACTTGTAAGAAATCTTGCTATAGTCTATCCGCGTGTTAGTTACTTTCCTACATCATTTTTGGTTAAATTTAAATTAAACTTAGATGTTATCTGTAAATTAAATTTTTTTTTATATAATTGATATGAATAAAAACGGTAAGAATATAGGCGATCTGGCAATTACTTTTAAGAAATAGTCCTCGTGCAAAATATTTTAAAATTGAGTGTGCACAAATTCTGTGAGTTGTCCATCTGGTGTAACTTTCTATACTTTGCTAAGTTTGTTCGTATAGGGCGGAGGAATGGCCTAAAAGTTAAGAGTGATTAAAAAAAAAAATTGACACAGGATTTGCTGAACTATTTATAGCTTTCCTATGAGAACAATACGAATAGGAATTTTAACAACATGCTTATATTTCTAACAATAACCGTAATAAATAAGGTGATTCGGTCCATAACGACCTTTTGGTATTAACTTGAATCGCAACAGTCTATTTCTAATTTGTTAAAGTCATNGACCTTTTGGTATTAACTTGAATCGCAACAGTCTATTTCTAATTTATTGAAGTCAAGTAAACTTTATTTATACATTCGTAAAATATGTTTATAACATGTATAATTTCAACTATTTATTAACTGTCAAAAAATAACATAATTAAAAATTATTTACAGGTTTTTAAAATTTTTCAGTCCCGCAGCATTGGGAATGTAAGTTTTTAATGTTATTCATTGGGCAGTTGTAAAGTGCCATTGACCAGCGCAAGGCCTTAGTGAAGGAACAATATTTATTTAGGAAATGGGAAGGAATTGGTCATGGCTTGTAGTAAGAAACCACAACAGTATTCGCCTGGAGTGATCTCGGTCAACTCCGAAAAACCGAAATCAGGACGGTAGCACAGGGAATCAAACCCGGGTCCTCCTGAACGCGAGTCGAGTGGTTTACCACTGTGCTAACTCGTTACAATATATATCTAGCTGATTTTTATATTTATGAAGTAAGTAATCACGAACATTAAAAAATGACCAAGTAATAAACACTTGCATCAATATCGCACTTATGGTAAACGCCATGCATAATGCATTGAATAGGATATTATTTTTAGTTACTGCTTTTTAACGACCCAACTTCATGTTGGAATGGTTGTCTGGGAATGGCTTACCAAGTGAAAAACTAAAATGTTCATCTCCAAAAAGCGTAATGTAACATATTATTGTATGTTTTTAATGGAACTTATATTGCTGACAAATTATATTTACGTACATGAAATAGGTATTTTAAGCACGTCCGCAGGACTTCATTACCCTGTCACAAAATTTCCGTAATTTTACGAAAAATACTGCTAAAATATTTTGTACAATTCTACTTAAACTTACGGACAAGCTGCTTTTTAAATAACGGGCTTTCCGTAAATTTTACAGACTTCTGCGAATTCAGATTTTTTTCCCACAAATTTGCTATCTATGTTTCTGTATTCCAATATAACTTGGAGTACAGAAAATTAATCAGCAAATTTTCGGACAGATGTGAATTTGCGGAAGGTTCTTTGAAATTGACGGTTATGGATTTGTTTTAATACTTGCGTTTCAATGCGTAAAAAAATTTATATAGTTAAAATTATTTACTCTCGACCGAGAGTTGAACCCGAATATAATGTTTTGAACGCTGCGATTCTTACTGCACATATACGATCTTGTGACAATGTTACGTAAACATATGTTATTTCAAAAAATGTGATGAGCGTACATTTTTCATTTGTAGTCATTTTTGAGTATTTTTTTCGTGTTGCTAACTGCGAGAAGTACTTGCTGCTAATTTGTTTGAAGGGATAAGTGTTAGTGTCTTGTGGATACACTAACTACCGCAGAAACCGATAATTGTCTGGTTACAGCGGCGAAGAAAGCTTCGCGTGGTGTTGAGATTGTTCGTCCCCCAAACACGAAGTTGTAGGAAATACGAAAACGTTACGTATTTTGTATTGAAGGAAGTTAGCGCCATTTTGCGTTATCATGAATGGAGTTTCCGTACTTCTTTCGTACATTCCCGTAAAAACTTCTGTGAATGTACAGAAATCTTTAGCAGTGTAAAAAGGTTAATCATTTTGCGAGACTGTGTTTTGTTGCTACAGCAGATATTAAAGCAACAGTCGGAGCAACCCGTTATGACAAAACACCCTCACAGGAAATGCAACTAAACTACCATCAAAGTGAACGTAGTTTATATTGGCCAATGATCTGTTAATGGCATGCTGGTTTTGTTTTCTTACAAAAATTATTTATTTATTCGTTGATGTAAGAAACAACCACAGATGTGCCATACAGTCGTACTGCACTGAACAAAAATTTCTACGATACTGAAGCAACAGCTACGTGTAACGTACGAAACAAAAGTTCACTAGACATAGTCAGTTTGAAAGTCTCGTAAACTGGCAATTAGTGGCAATCAGAAGAGCAAAATTTCAGAAATTGTTTCCCACCAAGCTTCAGTTTCAATTCACTGAATACTTTATCAAACAAATTGAGTTTTCATACAATAAATTTACAAAAATCGCATAGTTATTGTATTTTTATGATAACGTTTTGTCTACAGTTTAGAAATATTGCTACGGCATTAAGAAAAAGTAAATAGGAAATTCTTTTTATAGAGAGTCGAAAAGTAACGGAAAGTTGGTTGCCACCCTCCCAGACAAACCGGGTTCGTATTTCGGCGGGATCGTTCCTGGATTTTCGCATGTGGGAATGTGGCCGAACGATGCCACTGGTCACCAGATTTTCTCAGGGGTCTCCTGTCTCCCCCGCCCTTTCATTCCAGCGCTGCTACATACTCACTTCGATGTTAAAAGCCGCACAAATCTCTTCACTCACTTCACTCACTCACGGAAAGTTAACGGAATGTCTACAAATTTTACTGATTTGTAGACTTTTCCTAAATATTTTTATTAAGACTCTGTTGCTTAGTTTTTTTTTCAGTGGTGTAGCTATAAAATAGCTATTTTTTCGCCTAAAGTGAAAATGAATCCTGAAGTTGGAATTGTACAAAACACGAAAATATGACAGCCTCAGAATGCAAAGTTTGCTACATCGCCTCTTGGGAATACTGTTATATTTCCTTCGGTACTAGTGCGACTTACTCGGTTCTAGTGCGACTTACTCGGTTCTAGCGCGACTTACTCGGTTCTAGCGCGACTTACTCGGTTCTAGCGCGACTTACTCGGTTCTAGCGCGACTTACTCGGTTCTAGCGCGACTTACTCGGTTCTAGCGCGACTTACTCGGTTCTAGCGCGACTTACTCGGTTCTAGCGCGACTTACTCGGTTCTAGCGCGACTTACTCGGTTCTAGCGCGACTTACTCGGTTCTAGCGCGACTTACTCGGTTCTAGCGCGACTTACTCGGTTCTAGTGCGACTTACTCGGTTCTAGTGCGACTTACTCGGTTCTAGTGCGACTTACTCGGTTCTAGTGCGACTTACTCGGTACTAGTGCGACTTACTCGGTACTAGCGCGACTTACTCGGTACTAGCGCGACTTACTCGGTACTAGCGCGACTTCCTCGGTACTAGTGTGACATCCTCGTGTTTGGGGACAAATTATTAGTTGTAAGGGCGACTCCCTCGGGAATCGCAACTGTGAAGTCTGTATTCCAAGGAAGGTGTGCAACTGCTTTGCCCTTGAGGAAGCATTTCACTTTCTTATAGGATTTTACATTTACTGCGAATAACTAATAATTTTTACTATTCAAATAATTTAAATACTAATCAGAGTTACATGGTATGATATATGTACTCTTAAATATGGCCGTAATTGTAATTACAATATTAATTGTAAATTTAAGATGTGCGTATATCCAATAGCAGCAGAAACGATTATTTTCATGTAATAACCGCAAACTTAGTTTTTCTATAGTCTCAGCTGTAAGAAGCCTCGCCGTTATACGTAGAAAATGCTGTTAACTATAGGAAATAGAGATTTTCTTAATTTACAGTATGGACATCAGTGCAAATGACAGCAAAAACTGTGATATTTTACGGTTATTTTAAGAGTATATAACCGAAACAGCATAGCTCTTTTTGCACAGCTATCAAATTACACCATGATATTGCATACTCTCAAATACAGTTATATTGATGTTTTCTATGCTAAAGGGAAGGGATAATCAATAACAAGGAAAGAGTGACCTTCCGTGGCACGAGAATAACATCCTAGAAGGCATGCTCACGTCAGCGTGTCCAAAATGTGATTCCTCTTTAGATGTTACATTGCATCGGATAATATAGGATTGTAAAAATGTAACAATTTGAAAATTAATTGTCACTGCTTACAGAAAACACCAAGTTATCTCATAGAACATACTAAATTTTGAGTTAGAATGGATTACAATACGATATCGTAGTTTGAGTGGATTTCTTTTGCTCGTCAGTGTAAGAGACTAAAACTTGAAGGAATGTAACTTACATGTGCTGTTCCTTCCGCCTCCCTCCCTACATATATATAATTACATTCCTTTTTGGAGTATAAATATATAAACTCCAATAAGGAATGCAATTATACAAACATATTCAAGTTACATGACAGGGTAGAAATTAATAAAAAGTTGGAAAATAATTTCTTCTCTCCACAAGCCAATATTAGATTTTTTTAACACCGATTACTTATTCTGTACACGAATATACTTTAACAGCTTACTTAATACAAATACAGCCCAGCCGGACTTGGCCCGTAAATCTGCAGCTATTTTGGAGGCGATAAAATTATAATGCAAATTATCTCCCACCCTCCACCCCTCCTAAACGGTTTCTGTGGGAAATTAATTCCGCGATGCTCCCGCTCGTAAAAAATTGTCGTTATTCGCAATATTATCGGCACCCGTTCCCCCAAGGCGGCGGCGTAACCCGCGATCACGCAAACTTCGTTAACGCAGAAACTGGATACATACTCCCAGCTTCTCTTCTCAGCTCCTTTGCAAATTGGATTCCAAGTGGGAGGAAGTAAAAAGCTCGCAACGAAACATCTGTGTTCCCAAGTCGTCAGTGTGGCGAGCTCCAGCGAGCGAAACAAGAGTTCCTGCGAACTGCAGGCGCGGAGTAGCCATTCAATTTCCGGCTTTATTTACATCCGCTTAAACAGACCAGAAAGTTCACTTATCTATACCAAATTACCAACGTGGACTTCAAAAGGCGCCAGTATTTAAATAAGAGGAATCTGTTTACGTAGGCTACGTGAGGGTTAGTGGCCAAATTAATTATTAACTTATTATCTATAATAAACTTAATATATAACTATTATCTGATGACCTTGTGGTGAAATTTGATTTGGTGTATAAAACCTCAAAGAAAAACGCGTATGAAATAAATTTTTTTTTTGCATTTTGCATTTTCTTGTAATAATTGAAAAACTATTTCAAAACCTATATTTATCAAATATAGTTTAATAGGTGTTAGATTTTCATGTCATATAGAATAAGTTTCCGGAATTATTACTACTTGTTTATACACGAAAATAATAATTAGACTGTTGAGGCTTTAGGAAGGTAGGCACGAAGCAATTGTTACAACTTCTGCGAAGAGTAAGTGAGGAAAACCACTTAGTTTAGTTTATTAATTATAAATATTGCTATTTAGAAAATGGAAGATTAAAAATTAGTAAAACTGAATGCAGTCAGATGTAAGAGACGCCATTGTCTCCAGATAGGGAGTCAGGCTTGATGTAGCATTGGCCAATACTCGAGGGGAAGGGGGGGGGGTGATACTTAAGATACTCTTTGTTCCACCGTGTCAGCGGTAGCGGTGGCTACGTTATCACAGAACACGCAGACTTGAGATCGAGCTGACTAACTTCATTTCTGACAAGGTGCGGTTCCTGCTCGGAGCTCCGCGGAAGGGATTGTCTGGCGTCGTGGAGGAGTTTGTTTGCTCTGGGCAAAAACTCTGTGTGCGATGTACAGCCGTGGGTACCCAGGGGATCGGCGTGAAGCCCCGGACTCTGGGTGGCATTGGTTGGTCCTCCTGATTGGAAGGAGGCCTGGAGGCGGGTGTTTACCTGGAGGGTTGCTTGCTGTTGGTAAGGCGGGGGCGTGAGTCCTTGGTACCTGGGGAGATATAAGGCGTTCCCTCGCACCACGACACCCTCTGCCAGGTCTGGTGATGGGCTCTTGTCGCTCGAGTGTCTCTCGGGGAAGAAAAGCGGTGCATCGCCGGCCGCCGTGCGGTTGTATCGAAGGGTTGATTCTCTCTATTGAAGGGCTTCTGGTTTGGTCCTCCTAGGAAGAGGACTCGTTCACGAAGCGCGTTCTAAGAGGTTGGATAGGCCTCGGTTCCATCAAGGTGGCGCGTGCAGATACAACTCTGCACGATGCTGTTTACAGGACAGGTGGTATATCCGCTAAACCGACCGCGATTGGAAGAAGAGTAATCTTCTTTCTATTGGGCTGCATTCAACTGCAGGCAATTAAAGCACGATAGTGCCTTTGATAGTCTGGTGACTGACTTAAGATTGGGATCTGGTCTGAGTGCACAGCACGGACTCACTCTATTGAATGACAGAAGTGGCTTTGTGGCTTGGATGATAACAACTAGTGCTGGGCGCTTTGCACACTGTATGTTGCTCTGGAAGTTACTCTCGTCATAACTCTGGGATCAGGTACAAGAACCCAGCCTACACGCTGTATGTATGTATGTATGTATGTATGTATGTATGTATGTACAGTAAACACTGCTGGAGCTATCTGCTGCACACTTGAAATGTTAATTGTTATGTCTAACCATTGAGAACTTGCGACAAGCAATTCCTTTTTTTTACTTAGAATGATAGCTATTCATAACATATGCTCGTATAACACAACTACATGAAAGGCAGGTCATCCTTCAAAGCACATGTTTTCTGGCGTAGAGAAACTATAATGGCAAACTCAATTCACAAATATAGACACAAACATGCACAGACACATGGCTTTTTTTATTTAATACTTGGATTCGTACATTACTATAAACAGCAGTCTCCTGCCTACAACACTGACTGCGCTGTTCTGATTAGTTACCACCAGACAACATTTNTCATTACTATAAACAGCAGTCTCCTGCCTACAACACTGACTGCGCTGTTCTGATTAGTTACCACCAGACAACATTTAATTAATGTTTAAAGTAATAACTTTCTTCAACACTTAAGTAGAACGCAACCACGCGCACAAACGACTAATTTATATTGTGAACTAACACGTTAACAGACATTCACAGAGTTATTCTGTACACGTGAAAATTCCTAAGTAAGCACTTAATTTTTAAATTGTGAACTCCGCTTAAACTATACTACAGCTGCCGACCTCCCGTGGCGCAGTCGGTTCGCGCGCCGCTGGTCTGTGGTGGGAGAGGCTCTGGGTTCGAATCCTAGGTAAGGCATGGGCGTTACTATATGTTAAGTTATAAGTTAGTGTATAAGCAGTCCCCTGATAAGTCTTCAGGCATCACAGCGGGAGACGTAAATAAGCCCTTTCCAATCCAATCCTAGCTGGAACTGCTACTGTCGCTAACCCAGATACTCTCGCCGGAACTTTTGGAAGAAGATCTAGGGCATGTATTGGCGTGAGAGGTAAGAAAGCGAAATGGCTAGCTGGTTCATTTCACGCCGCGTGTGGCGTTAATACAAGAACGATCCCAAGACACATCTTCACTCCACTTCCTCTAAATTTGAATTTGCTCTTCCGCAAAACCTCACGTTCGCGCGTCAATTGTTTGAACGGAAGTTCTGGTGGCGTGCGCAAGCGGAAGTCGCCACTTCAGTGTGTGATCAGAAACAGCTGTGATCAGATATTCTGTCTGTCGTCGTTGAGGGCTACAGTTGACTGGACACGCAGCAGCGCGGCTACAGAGTTGACAGATCTACCTCACTCCTCTTACATTACCCAAGCTATGCTTGGCTGGAGAATCCAGCGAGCACCACCTACAGTTAAGGCGCCCGTCTATCTGGAACTTTTTCCCACGTTTAGGCCGAGAAGCGCGGCTACAGAGTTGACAGATCTACCTCACTCCTCTTACATTACCCAAGCTATGCTTGGCTGGAGAATCCAGCGAGCACCACCTACAGTTAAGGCGCCCGTCTATCTGGAACTTTTTCCCACGTTTAGGCCGAGAAGCGCGGCTACAGAGTTGACAGATCTACCTCACTCCTCTTACATTACCCAAGCTATGCTTGGCTGGAGAATCCAGCGAGCACCACCTACAGTTAAGGCGCCCGTCTATCTGGAACTTTTTCCCACGTTTAGGCCGAGAAGCGCGGCTACAGAGTTGACAGATCTACCTCACTCCTCTTACATTACCCAAGCTATGCTTGGCTGGAGAATCCAGCGAGCACCACCTACAGTTAAGGCGCCCGTCTATCTGGAACTTTTTCCCACGTTTAGGCCGAGAAGCGCGGCTACAGAGTTGACAGATCTACCTCACTCCTCTTACATTACCCAAGCTATGCTTGGCTGGAGAATCCAGCGAGCACCACCTACAGTTAAGGCGCCCGTCTATCTGGAACTTTTTCCCACGTTTNCTCTGAACTGGCGTGCAGTGTTCTCGTCGTGCTGCGTGTACCTATGGGACTTTCAGCGGTGACCATATTATATTATTAGTGGGAAGTCTTTAGGAAGGTTCAATGCAGCCCCCTATAGTAGTTTTGTATGTATCTGATGCGTGCATTTTGAGCTACAGCGCCTTGGAAAGGCAGTTTTTTTTTAGCGATTTTGGAGTACTCTGAATTGATGTTTCTAACGTACGGGATATATTTAAAGTACTTAACCGCTCTCGCCTGAAGTGTGTGTTCTTTTCGTAGATCAGGACGTTGGACGCACGCTTAATAGTTTCAATGAAAAACGTGTATTTCAAACACTATGCAACGCAGTTCAAGCGCCAGGTAGACGGGCGCCTTAAGCCACGTTGTCTACTTTTGAACGGAGGGATTCCTCTGTATAGTCTATTCGCGGTTTCTTCACATTTTTTAAAATCAAATATTTGACTAATCACCCCATGCATGATGTGTCTGCTGGTTCCCTAAATATTTCATATAGGCATAACAAGTGTTCAATACAACTGTTAGCATAATTTTCTATTTTTGTTTAACATAAATATTACTTATATTTTTAAAAAAATTATTTATTACTTTTAATATAATTAATACGAATAAAAAAAGTGAAAAAATAGGTGTGTTTGCAAAGGCTGGTAAGAAATTGTTCTTATGCAAAATATCATTACACTGCGCGCGCACGAATGTGGTGCGCCCACTCTTTGGTGTAATTTTCAAGACTCGGTTAAGCTTTGTTTGCACGAAGAGGAGGAATATCCTGGAAGTATGACTTTAGCAGGGATTCAGAAAAGTTCGAAGTAACCAGAATGAACTACAATAAAAATAAGCTGTCTGTAATTAAAATTTAAAAAAAGGGTTTCCTTAAAATATTAGTAAGGACAATATAACTTCGAGTTATAAACTACCTGTATGCTACACTACACTGTCATATGCATGTTGGAGCCTCATCTTTATGTTCACTTGCTGCTGCCGCAGTGTGTAGTGTGTTTTACCTCAGACCAGGCGTCACAAGATACTGCGCTTGTTTCATTGCAGGTCTGCAATTGGCTTATAGTTCATCTGGGCGTGTCTAATTAACAGTGATATAATTACAAACATAAGAATAATGAACATGTGACTGAGGTCTAGCTAACCCTAAAATGAATAACAGGAATTTTTCATTTTATATATATACTTGCAAGTAATGATTATTATTTATTTCTACTATACTTTAGTCTTATCTTTTTGTTTGTGTTAATTTTAAATACGCGTTTATGTGGTGTTGATAGGTTATTTATTTTATCTGAAAGTTATGTGTGTGAGTGGTGAAATTTGTCTCATATCACAGTGGGCTCTTATGTTAAGAAATGTCATTCTATCTTCCGATAACACTAGTATTTCATGTGGTTCGGTCGAGCTCGCAGTTTACACACGGTGCGTCGTGTAGTTTCAGATTCTTCCGTGTGTTTGCAGGTTCCCAGAAGATGGCTCGAACCACCTGGATCCTCAGGTCTGTACGCCACGGAAAATTAGAACGAGTAACTCAAGAAGAGCCCAGTTTTTGCAGCACACGATTTAAATGAAGAAAATTCCCCTTAGTAANAAATTAGAACGAGTAACTCAAGAAGAGCCCAGTTTTTGCAGCACACGATTTAAATGAAGAAAATTCCCCTTAGTAACAGATCAAAATTCAAATAACAGTGTCATTTTTCTTGTTGTTTGTTACTGGTTTCTATCTTATATCAGTTGTTCAGGGATACTTATTTCGAAATTACAACTATACCTGTTTGGAAACATACATTACGCTGTAGAACAAGCTTAAGTTCTGAACTTTCGTCAAGTAATCATAACGTAATTAGTGAAGCATTATTTTGAAATTATCGGATATTATTGTCGTTTCACAATTACCAGATGATGCGTTGATAAAATCTGGCAACAATATTTGAACGCATCTGAAAATTGTAAACTACCTGTAATAACAAATATTAAGTAATTTCATTGAAAAGAAATTTATTGTACATAAAATGGAAAATTCTACATTGCGCATGAGACTAATCTTTAAATCCCCCCGCCCCATGAACACGCCTACGACAAGAATAAATACAAAATAATTTAATGTTTTTTAATATAACTTGAGCGTCATAAATTATAAATCAATGTTTAACAGCAAATAGTCTGAAAACAATGCCGCGTCTACTTATGACTTACTTATTCATACAGGGATCATTTTTTTTATATAGCTAGTACTACGACATAACATAACATTTCTGTGGCTATAATTAATTATTCCTATTCATGTAGTGTTTAAAATAACACAGTAAGCGACACGTTGAATGGCGAATACTCACTAAAGAAATAAGCCATCATTAGTCATAATATGTTTTACAATTTCCTTAAAATATATTTCTTTCTGAGGAAAACTTTTGGTCCGCAGTTTAAAAATCATGAAATTTAAAAGTTTAATTAAGACTAAGAATGTATCTTAGAACGTTACGTGGAAATAATTTTATAATTAATTTCGTATTAACTTAATTTATTCACTAATTAGCGTCTGACTAATTCTTCAGTCGTTAAGGAGTCAGGCTCCATAATGGTCGGCACAATATTTTTATGATATAGAAATATTCGTGCGGTATTGAGATTTTTTTTATTGGCAATGGCATTATACTCAGATTGAAAATATTCCATACTCTTGGATTTTGTAGTTACACTGTTATTGTTAAATAAAAAAATGGAAAACAAATTTATTATAAATATTTTAGTTCGTTTGAGATATATTTACAATTATCACAATAAGTTTTACAGACCACGTGTTTATGGAAAATCTCGATTTTTTTTCACCAAAAGACTTGTTAATAATTATACATAAATGCTATATTTTTATTCCTTCATTCCATATACTACGAACTTTGGCCTCCCTAGTAGCAAAAGTTATTCTTGCATTTTAAAGCAAGAATTTATTGCGTGAATGAAAATATCTTGATGACCTTAAATAGTCACACATTAGAGTGTAGACTTCTGTAAGGCACAATTCATTCATACTGTCAGTATATTGACTGATAATGCAATTGCTTGCTAGAAACTACATTACATTTGTGTCACAAAATGTCTTTTAAAAAATATATTCAGGTGGAAGAAAAAAAAAAAGAGATATAAGAAGAAAACTTTTTTGAGCATGTTGCTTGGAAGAAAGGAAAACGAAGACCGGAACAACATTTATGTATTTAAATGGGCCAAAACGAATATGACATTTTCAGTTTCACTCTGGCAGCCAGGAACAGACTTAAGAATTGACAGTCAATCAATTCTGTCATTTCTAATCTTATTGTACTTAACTGAACGAATATTTTGTTCGGAAGATTTACATTTAACAAAACTGAATCGCCCAACGCAGTAAAATGGTTTGAAATTAAAAAAAAGCATGTCATACCAAGAAACGAAAATATTAACAATATAAATAGACATTTGATTAAATGCGCTCAGAATAATGTTTTGGTCTGAGAAATTTGTAGTCAGTCCAAATAACGAAGGCAGTTTCAGTTTTTATAGGTAAAATCACTATTTCATTAGTAAAATGAAGCATGCTTGGATAGAGGCAATTGAAAATTGTACAGCAGAATAATTTACCTTGAGGTTCAGGGTTTGATCCTTTTTTCATCACTGCATCCATTTTGGTAGCCTTAAAAGATCTTCAGCCTAAACACACAGGAAAACAATTGTATGATATTGAGCTACTGTACTTGCATATCACATTAAACTGAAGCAAAATACGTTTATATTCTCAGACAACATTTACTAAAATATAGGTTTAGTCATCATGCAACTAACTGTGAATAAGTCAATATTGAAATAGTTCGTAGAGAAAATACCACTTTAACAATATTTTATAATAATGGGGTTACAAGTGAGAAAAAACGCTGAAAAAAATTTATTCTTATTAAATTCTAGGTAGTACAAATTGAAAAAAGAGCAAAGAAAATTATGGAACTTCATAATTTATGTGTTGAAACAATATACAGAAAAAAGCCACGAAGGACTTACAAATGAAGATCATATTTGAGAATGTTAGAAGAAATATCTTATCATTTCCCCCAATTTCAAAATGATGGGCCAAAAAGATCTTCATGAAAGTTACCGTAAAAACGACTGATATGTTCGTATGAAAGAACAAAATAGAGCACATGCGTAACGTTACAGTTTTTTTTAAAAGAGATTATTTAGACAGAAGTTGTTCTTATTGTATGAAGACTTCATTACTTAAAAAAAGTTTCCAGTGATAGTGTAAATACGTCTTCAACAAAAGTTCTACCAAGTTATTTTACCAACATTTCTTTTCAGTGGTTTAAGTTTACGTAATTTGTGCAACACAAATTGAACTTCAGGTTTTAATAATGATATTACAATACGTTTCTGGTTAAAGCTCTTTCACGAGCAAGTTATTTATAAAAACACTCGGTGCCGCATTCAGCACCTCGACGAAAATTTCAGAACGAGCGTATAAGGCCATTATATAAATACGTATTTTTGGAATGATTTTCACGACTGATTGCTATTACACGATGCTTTAAAGAATTGTGTATCGTGTGCATTGATTTGAAACATGCTCACGCGCATATACATATATGAATTTGTTTATAACTTTTAATGCAAATACCGCTGCCAAGGGTGTCGCCAAGATATTTGCCAAACAAGAAAAGGAGGAGGGGCGCATAGGAATCAGAATGAGATTTTTTTTTCAGAGGAGAGTGGTATTCAAAACAGGATTTTACGCAAAATAATTGCAACAAACACCTGTGATGATGTCGCTTCTTAAATGTTGTAAAAATAATCATATTCATTGGTTGGTTTGTTGAGCGCCGTGAGAAATATATTCCGAACAGTGTGTATAGTTACGTGTGTACGGGCAGATAAAGCGAATCGTATTAAAAAAAAAAATACACAACCCTTTAAATCAGAATACAGAATTCACTTAGATGTAATAAGAAACTAACTACAAAACAACACCAATAACAAAATAGGTTTCAAATTATTTATTGAAAATCCAATGTACGGTTAAACGTGCTTAAGGTGTTAACGAAACCGATAAACGTTACATGTGATGTTTAAACTTTGAAATATCACCCTCCTTACCAAATTTACTTAATTGGGACAAAAAATTAAAAATAAACCTAAAATATTTTTAGACCGTAAAATAAAAATTACTGTTACATAAGTGAAGTTTAGGGTCGTCTCACTTAAAACACACGTTACATGAAATTCCAAAAAATTTCCTGTTCTTCTAAATAGGTAAAAAAAAATTTTCATTAAATAAATTAAATAATTTTTGGTACAATAAAATCAATATTTATTTATGTTACTGAAAAGTTCTCTAACTATTATGTGAAGTCGATGCTACCAGGTAACTGGTATTGGCAGAGCAGATCCCAATACCACTGCGTGACTGTGGAAAAATGCAAAATAACACTACCAAAACTATTCGGGCGCTAGGAAAGTTAATTAAAAAATTGATGACACGCAAATATGGCGCCTAGTGGTCCTTCCAGCCGTGCACAAAAGTAGGCGTCTGCAGTATACACGGCATCATACGACACCATGGCTGCCGTCGACATATTCTTGACGATCAGCACAAAAACTCACTCTAATGAAATAACTAAAGGTCAGCCCTACGACTTCTTCTACCAACTGTCGTGGCCACCTAACATTGTTACTCACTCCTGGTGCGCAACTAAATTAAAATCATTATTATGATGCCGTTAGGGATCTTCAGATGGAAAATCCCAGCTATCGCGGAGACGTCCGCCCTGTTTGAAGTCACCACCACAAAGTCGGCCTTGGAGCAAGGTCATGGACCTATCAAACGCTGCCACGACACGCAACTTCCGGATCCGGAGACCGCGGGCTACAAACAAATCAAAAAAATTAAAACTCAAAGCTCTAGCCAAAACCAAACACACAGATTACAAAAGAAAAAATTTTACTTTGAAAATTGCACACTACATTGTCCTGTACACGAGCAAGATGTACGGCCTACATTGTACAGTACAGTAGCAAGGTGTACGACCTACATTGTACAGTACAGTAGCAAGGTGTACGACCTACATTGTACAGTACAGTAGCAAGGTGTACGACCTACATTGTACAGTACAGGAGCAAGGTGTACGACCTACATTGTACAGTACAGGAGCAAGATGTACGACCTACATTGTCCTGTACAGGAGCAAGATGTACGGCCTACATTGTCCTCTACAGGAGCAAGATGTACGGCCTACATTGTCCGGTACAGGAGCAAGTTGTACGACCTACATTGTCCGGTACAGGAGCAAGATGTACGACCTACATTGTCCTGTACAGGAGCAAGATGTACGACCTACATTGTACAGTACAGGAGCAAGATGTACGACCTACATTGTCCGGTACAGGAGCAAGATGTACGGCCTACATTGTCCGGTACAGGAGCAAGATGTACGACCTATATTGTCCTGTACATGAGCAATTCGTACAAACAACACGGTTAAATGCTTGCCTGTATTTCAGGAGGTCCCCTAGATTCGTCCGCGCAGATAAAAATTTCAAGGATGCTTTCTACTGGGACGATTTTTGCGCATCCGATGCCTTGAAGCGCAGGAGCACTAAGGTCGACCATGGCATGCATGACGCATTCCTCATCGCCTCTAGCAAGGTGCTGAACTAGCGTGCCGTTTCTCTATCTGAAATTCGCCTCTATGAGAGGTACAGATTTGACTGTAAAAATTTATGTCCCTTAATTACCGTCATTATCCAGAAGCGGATTTTGAATGCGAAAATGCACGTTTTAAATAGACTCGCTTTCAAAAATAAGCATTACAATGGAACATGATTTAGTTTCCTGACATCAACTATTTTTTGAGCGTTATCCACAGGCAGACATCACTCTTAAACCTTGAGTACTTTTGAATAAAACTGTTTTTTTTCTTTCTGAAGGTTCACTCGTAGTTCAGCGGTAGTATAGGCAGGTTCCTCAGTAATAGAGCGTTCTTTATCGAGACTGTCTTCAGTCCACGACGCCTCGTATAACCAATAGACATCAGGACATTCCAGCACTAGCTGTCGGGTGAAAGTAATTCAAAAACAAGGCATGAACTAGAACAAAGGCTAGAATTTGGCGCATGAAGCCTACTCGATGTTTCATGCTCTGCAGTTATATGGAATAAAGATTAATTAATTAATCGAGCGTAAAGAAAACTGGAATCAAAAAGCAATCCAGAAATACGAAGGGCAGAATAAAAAAGAACACACAGTGGAGAATCTCGAATTCAAACGCCAGAAGTAAGAGAAAAATGTAGCCTAGGACAGAGAATAACGGAGGAGAAGAGACACGGCTGTTAATCAATCGTAAGATCGATGAACAAGAGAGGAGAGAAGATAAACAGAAATAGAGTGAAACTCTTAAGCTCTGCTAGCTATGGAAGTCACGTCATTTATCGTGGTTCAGTGTCGAAATGTACAGCAGAAACAAAAAATAAACTGCCGATTTTATTTATTGTTTCTTTGCCTTTCCCTCCTTTACGAAATCTCTCGTAGCTAAGTCGTCGACTAAAAGCATTTTATTTCGCTTTAAAAGGGCATCATCTAGTAAAATCACTTCTAAAGGCAACATTGAAAAATTAGCTTGTTTCTAAGGAACGTTTTCTTAAACATTCCAATTAATCACATAAAGTTAACGTAGGCCATGCACAAATATTTCGTTTGACGGTTTATTCAAGTGGCCAAACAAAACGGTTGTTTTAATTGAAGTATATAATTTGTAAGCTGTGCTGTGTTAGTATTTTAAAAACAGATATTTTTGGGACAGTTATTATGTATTTAATTGACTGTGCGTACACCAGATCGTATTTTGTTGGCTCAAACAAACCGTTTTCTCTATGCTTGCTTTAACTAAAATTTATCATCAGAACATCTGCGCTCTTCCATCTGCGCGACGAACTCTCGTGGAACGCATATAACACGGCAGAGTTTTCATTGCGGTAGTCGACTACACAATAACCATGGAACACTTCCAGAACGTACGCAAAATATTTCTCTTCTTTCTTCTCCGTTTTCGCAATAATAGTTTACGCACGGGGAAAAAAATTGGCTTTTATGTTCCTACTAACAATGCTTGCCTTTAATAGTAATAATATAACTGGGCACATGAAGAGGTATCCCCTGGTCAGGCGTTCTGTCGTCCTGCATGTGCACCAGCGTCATGTTCAGTAACGGTATTTTAAACTAACATTACCAACAGTAATATATAAGGTAATTAGAGCCTAACGTCTAGTCGACAGCGAGGTCAGAAGAGACTGAGAAAGTAGCTCTGAGAAACAGGATCGAGGAAGGAATCGGCCATACTTGTTGTAAGGAGCCATCTTGGCATTCGCCTGAAGTGACTCCGGAAAATAAAGGAAAACAGAAATCAGTATGGCTGGACCTAGAATTGAACCCGGTACCTCCCGATCGCGTCTCCAGTGGTTTACCGCTGTGTCACCTGACTCGGTATGAAGGGTAATAAACGTGTACTGTTACATTAAGTATCTTACAACATATGGGGATAAACAACTGCCATCTTACAAAAACAGCACATTCGGCTTGAAGAAAACGCTGACTAGTTAAACCTTAAGTATTCATTTATTCTTTCGTAGCCGTATAATTTTACTTGTAAGGCCATATTTTTGGCAAATGTCAGTTGAACTGTGTTAGCCACATCTGTTAGACTGACTCTCAGATATTGACTGAATCGTCTCAGTGTTAGTAACTTTCATGTCGTGATGTTTTCCAGTATTTTATGAGACTTTCGTTCTTTCTTTTTTACTGCTGTATTTCACGCTGATAGGTTTACTTAAATATCTTGACATGTACTATTAAGATAATAACGCTCAAAAATTGGTAGTGAAAAGTTTAACTTCTTTCTTAAATATCATTAAAAGAGAAAAACTTGGCTTGCTTAACACAGAAGGGTGAATTCTTTAATTCTTTAGTGCTACTGTAAAAAGGAAGCAAATTACTAGCATAGGTGGCGAAATATGACTGCTACCTTCATCATAGGCCAGAAATTTTCATTTATTATTCCATGGCCATCAATTGCTTACGATGGAGTTTTCTTCCAGCATAAAAAGTCGAGTTGAAATTTATTACATCATTTGTAGATTTAGCATAGTAAGCTTAATTGTTTATATAGCCACCATTTTGAAAATCACAGTCTAACCAACTTACAACATACACATTTATATGGCTTCCCGTAGTACTGATTGTTTTCCCGATTTGGTATAAATACGTAGATTGTTTCTCCGAGATGACGTAGCAAATTGTATTTCTTCGTATGGCACTATATTAGAAAAAGCGGCCAAAAGTTGTTATTTGGTGGCACATATGATGCTTGTAATAGATGCTTTCATATTACTACGTCTGGTTAAAATTGGCCTAACGGTATAGTAGATATTGAAAATTATCAGAAATTATATGGCCGCTATTTTGTAAAAAAGTGCCGTTATTATTTTTAATATGTATGTTTACACGACTTATAACATAAAATAACGTAAAATCTTTATTATTTAGAGTATTGCTATCTTCCAAAATGGCGGACGAAATAAAATATATTTATCTCAAATCTCAATGATTACACGATACACTGTCAACGTAGAAAATTTGGTATAAATTTGTTGAATGGTTCCCAAGATATAATACAACACAAACATTTTTGAATTGCCGCCATTTTGAAAGTAAGTGCCCTGCTTAATCTAAAACTATAAAATTCGGATGTCCTTGCTATGTTCCATATGTGTAACTAGTTAGGAAAAATTCTGTTAACGCGTTCAAAAGTTTTTATAGGGGAAGCACACACAAACATACACAATACACACACAGAGATAGGAAAGTTATCTCGTAAACCTTTCTTTCCTTCGTAAAATATGCTTAATGTTTGTTTGTGAAGAAACTAAACTTGAGCAACCTAATGCTTAATGAGTTTTTCTTTAATGCAATGTTATATATGAAGTTCTTGTAATGGTGTTACTCTTTGCCCCTATTAAAAAAAGAGAATAATGTATTAAATCTGTAAGCTTATTAAGCAGTCCGCATAATTAGTCCGGAAAATGGTTACCACGCTAATGAATGTTACAAGTTATTAGTCCGTAATTATCTCTGCCATTTTTGCTATTCGTGGAATACTGCGTGATATTTTTGGAGTTTGTCATCAGCACATGATGAAGCTTGCAAAAAACTAAGCTTAACCACCCGAATGAAAATAAAGATTTATTGCGTGAATTTTAAGTCTCGAAGGGAAAATTTAATAATAATTTTATCTACAAGTTTCGGGCAGGAAACATATATTTTAGTAAATAAGGTCTGTATGCTTCCATTGATTATTACCAATATGTTGCATACCTACAGCTGTAAACCATAAACTGATTAAAAATTTAAAAAATTTGTTAACATGTGCTTTAAACTTTTTTGAAAATAAAATTAGATGATAGTTACGCGACAGTATTTTGGTAGCTAAATTATATTTCTACTGATGCACGATATATAAATGTTTTGGATTATAAATAATTCAGCTGTTTACATGTTATCCTGAAGCTGAAATAAGATTTTTATTTGACTATCTTTGTGTAGCATCTTTATCAGTGTAGAAGATGTGGAAATTCAGCCAAGCTAAATATAGGTGGATAAAAAAATAACATTTATAAAGTATCGGAATGAAACTATAACAGAGTATCCGAGTTACAAATTACTTTTTAGCATGCGTGCTGACTACCTCATACGATATCAAACAGATAATTGCTTAAAACTAAATTTTCATGGAATCATTTCATGTATAAAATATTTTATGAATACCGAAATATCGTAGTCCCCAATTATTTTTCGTTATTAATGTAATTTATTTACACGTTTTACTTTTGTCTAGTTTCTTGTCTGGACACAAAATTGTAAAAATGTTGAAACTGAAAAATGTTAAGTTTCTCTTGCATTCGACATTCTCTCGTGCTCTATTTTTCTCTTTCCCGAAAATAAGCGAAACATTTAATTTAAAAACATAATTAAATTAAATACCTATATAGAGGAATTTTCGTAACAAACTAATATGGAAGCCTTAACAATACCTCTCCGGGACACATAATTATTAGTTGGTTCCTCGTAAATGTTTGTAATCTTTACATAAATAAAAATAGTAAGTTAATGATAAAAAAACTAAAAACAAGTATTTCGGGAAACAATATTAATATTAAAGCATCTGGTTATTTATGTCATACAAGTGATATAAACGTTTTGCAGAATTAAGATATTTACATAAAAAGAGACAAATAATTGAATGGGAGAGATTAAAAAGGAAAGTTTTCCCACCAGACTGTATGTTAAATGAAAAAAACTAAATCACTCTTTTATTTATTAGTATTTAAGGAAACGTTATATAACATGAAAAAGTAAATACTTATTATACAATGGAAGTTGAAAGAATTTTTCCTTTTTAATCTCAACGAGTTGAGGGAATTTTAAAACTATGTAAAACCATAATTTAGAACCAAATAATATTTTAATCATTACAGCAATAAGTGATATCAATTACAGCAATAACTAATATTTTATTTTATCATATTTTCACTTTGCCAAACACGCCGAGAACGTTATCTTCAGACTACTCACTGTCATCTTCATCCAGGGCATCTTGTTGGTCAGGTCAAAATGTAATCATAAAACAGTTTGTACTGATCAGGAACGTAATATGTCACATTTGAAAAGTCTTCAATTTTCTTTCTGATCATTAGTAATATTACCGTTGTAGGCGCTTTGGCAATAAAGGTAAACATTCCCTGTTTATTAAATAAAACCTGTAGGCGCTTAGGCAAAGAAGGATGACATTCCCTGTTACATATCACCTCTCATCCTGTTTGAAATTGAATACTTTTATTCACTCGATTTAAATGAATGCGTTGCCTCTAATGCCACACTCTTCGAAGAGTTCTTAAAATAAACAGGCCACCAATTTTAGTGGCCTTTGATTTCTTCTTTCTTTACTGAATAAACCTCTAACAATTGGCTGTTCGTTTTTGCCCCTGTCATTATGTCATTATATTCGTCAGGAGAGTAAATTCTGTCACTAAGTCGAACTACGCGTTTTATGATTTCAAAGTCACGATCGCAGAACAAAGGCTGTGCCCTCTCGCGCAGGGAAATATACATGTATTAAACTAAATCGTTTAGTAATTGTGAGACACAAAAGAAAGCTTGTCACTGTATTGGTCCTGTTTTGTCCAGGACAG
Organism: Clitarchus hookeri; assembly: GCA_002778355.1. Classification (NCBI taxonomy): domain Eukaryota; kingdom Metazoa; phylum Arthropoda; class Insecta; order Phasmatodea; family Phasmatidae; genus Clitarchus; species Clitarchus hookeri. Next base: position 37,309 of record NQII01007091.1, on the reverse strand, counting down.
GAATCACAAAACACGTGAAGTTCTTTGATAGGCATTGCCACACGGCACCTCAGCCATAAGCGCAATGCAAAATAATCAGCGGATGTACATCCGCACTAACTGACAAGAACTTCCGGGAGCAGGCAGGCACGTCACTGCTTGCAACTACGTTCAAGGTCAAACCTGTTTTCGGACGTGTTAAAGGGATCTGGAGTGGGGAAATAAGACAACTTGTTATACAAAACATTTTAATTAAGCACCATACACATACTGTGCATGACCTAATACACAATTTGCACAAATTGTGCAAACCTCGTCAGAGCCCTTTTTGCCACCCCCTCGTGGTTGAGTAAAACAGTGCTCCTTGGGCACCTACATTGTGTACACAAAACACACAATGCCACAACTTCCGTAAATAGAGCATCTCTTGGACTGGGATAGCTGGTAACGGAAGGTTTTGCATGAAATCAAACGCATCTACAGTTTCGCCATTTATGTTTCCGCACATGTCTGTAACTTGTTGAATATTTGTGCAGAATTTACGCGCCCTCCTTTTATGAACTGTTAGTTCAGCTGCTGCAGTTAACTTTGCGCTGTTATTTAGTGTTTCAGATTTAATTTGAGTTCAAGTCGTGTTCAAATCGATATCCATAATTGTCTCTGTAATAGCTTACATAACAATCGTATTGTATGAGGGTCTGTGGTTAAGGGTGCTTTTCAACCAGCGTGTCAGGCATTGTTTTACAAGCCAGAGCAGCGTCTACATAGGTCACAGGAGTGCGACAATAATGGGAGGTTTTCTAAATACCCTATTCTAGATCATTATCCTTAGATTCCTGAGTAGTAGGCCTATGGACATCGTGACGTTTAAGTAAACCCATTAAATATGTATCTGGTTCGATTGCAGTCCTACCACTGTATAGTGCACGAATAACTTGCTATTTTTGGTCATTGTCAAGCGTCATGGTACATATTTTCTTACAGGCACAATCAGGTCCAGTCTTTTTCTGTTTCACTAACCTGCCTTTGGTGGTAACAAACTCCTCTCCTCGCAATATTGCTTCTTTCATCATTTTCGTCATGTTTCCAATCTCTCCCCTTCGTTACATGCCTTTCACATTCACTCACATTTTCAGTTTCGTATGTTGCAGATATTTGTTATTTTTGTACAATAACACGTCTGCGGATGCAAATGCAATACAATAACACAAACTCACTACCACGGAGATTTATTGATTTTCCTAAAAAAATGCCTGTTTGCATAGAAACCTCCTGTCGCTCGACTACTTCAGTCAGCCTAATATTTTCCAAATACAAATTATAACTGCCGGACACTAAGTCCTTCACTTCGTTCTGCGGAATTATTGTAAGCCCCGACTCACCATTGCCAGAGACTAAGTCCCACAAGTTATTCTGCAGAATTATTCTAAGACTTAACTCTACACTGCCAGAGGCAAAGTCCATTACTTGTACCTGCAGATATATTCTAAGTCCAGCTTCGTCTGAGTGAAATAAACAGAGTCCTGAATCATACTTACCACATGATTCATTAGGTCGATGTTCGCGTTGAGCCTCCTCGGCTGCGAACCGAGTCCCGGACTCGGCCTTCCCCAG
>NQII01007091.1:0-35672 GCA_002778355.1 Clitarchus hookeri | reverse complement strand
CCCGCATACCCCACTCCCAGAGTCGCAGGCCAGGCCTCCAGAACAATCGGAAACAGTACCATATCAAGAGCCAATCACAATATTTGCTCCGATGACGTAATTGTTCTCTAATAACGATACGTGTCTTTGGCGCACATGCCAAACGCCTACCAAGCTGCGGGATACAACTCGCCGTACACGTCTGTATTGAAGACCGACGCGACAACAGGCGTTGAGAGTCTTACAAAGCGAAACTCTTCGTAGAGCAGACGTTTCTTTGCTCGTTGGTTGGAAAACATGACAAGCATTGGCTGTTAACGGTAAAGTGAGCATTTTTGAGGCCCTAGTTATTTATCGTTACCAGCCATTTTTTGTCCTTCCGCCACTTTTTGAAATAAATATAGTTATGTAAGTACGACACACAGTGTATAACATTACAAGGGACTCGAAAGTGAACGTCTGAGGTTACAATAAAATATATTTTTTGAGTATTTTTCCAAAGAAAGGGCTTCCACGAGTGCTCACTTCACTGTTAATAGCCTATACTAATGTTAACCTTGTACATTAAATGATGGTACTGTGTTTAACATATGTCAAAGCTCCCTCCACCCGCCCCAAGTTCTCGAATCGTTTCGTAAAGATTACATAAAAGTTATATTACTGAAAAAATTAAGCTTCGACACATTAGGTCAGAGGCATAAACAAAAACGTGAATGTAAAATACCGAGAGAAATTAAGAATGCAGGTGTTACGCATGCCTAACACGAAACGCACTTACATATAGCTCTTCGAAAGTGATAAAATCGTTATATTTAGCACTGTTAGCGGAAATAAACTGTCAAAAAAATATCGACGTGGAATAATTCACGCCTCATTTAATTAGAACAATTAATTTAATTATTTACGACCTAAAAATGTGTATAAATGTGTAGAAATGTGAAACTGCGTAATAATAAACAGTGCAAATCAGAAAGCTTACATTTCATTGCATTGCGTTAAGTGAATGGGAATATTTTTTTTTTAGGTTTTGATCATTCTACCTCGGACAAAAACCAAAGGATGGACTTTAACAATGAAAGCATATTTCATTAATTTACTTCTTTTGGCGAGATAATTGGAGGGCTATTCATAACACGACGTCTTGTTTGCCTAATGTATCCATTTTATTTGAGTATCACGATATCTTCCTTAATGCGATTCATGGCTGAAAGAAGCAATCAGCAGATTCCGCAGTAAATTGTATTGTTGGTAACGAATGCAGTGCACGGACTGAGTTCCCGCGAAGATAATTTCGTTCAATCTGGCCGTGAACGTCTGCATCCTGCGCATTTTAATTCGAAACCCTTTTCATTCTGGTCACGAAAAGTGTTAAATATTTATCTGAAGCTGCCGTACTTCCATAGTCGCTATCGCGCTACATCTGGTGAATTGATTATAATTCGTTTATTACGTAGTTACATTCGACCAAAATTATTTGCCTTCACAAATGTTTGAAATCTGTTTTGTGAAACTGGAGATTTCTACAAAAAGTGTAATTTTCGTAAGTCCCTCATTCAGACAGTTTCTTTGAGAGAATGTGCAAATGCAAACCATTAGAATAAGTAACCACTTTTAAAGTAAATATTTTGAAAGCAAATAAATATTAGGTAATATTGTAGTTCAGGGGAACATACCAATTTTGAAATTTTTTTTGACATAAACGTGTAATTGTTAAAATAATGAAATGGCCTTATACAATCTCCTATAGTTTGGTGAAAGACAGTTGTTGCTGCTGTAAGTATTATTTTTATAAAAGTCGTTTTAATGATGTACATGATTAGAAGTAATATCATTCTCCCGTTTTATTCCACGAAGTTTTAACTTGGTTATAACACTGTTAATTTGTTTCATAGGTATTTTCAGACGATACGTAGGTTACTTTCCGTAATATCGGTTCGAAGTTTGTGTTTTCATAAGATAGGTAAGGAGATGTCCGTGTGATGGTCGAGTGAGGCAGGAAAGAATGTTCCTTTTGTTAAAAAGGCAGCAGCACTATTGCGCTGTTGACCCAGATAGAAGCCAAGGAAGGAAAGCTAAATCTCGGATGTATAAGCCGAATAAAGGACCCGGGCGACCTTGTTAGGTTATCAGCCACGATGTGGTCGGGGCAGTTCCGGGATTTGGCGAAGAAGATTCGGTACCAGCGAGAAAATACCCCAGGGATGCTGGATACACAGAAGTCTACGGCATGAAACAAGGGAAGCAAAGACAATGTGAAGGATTCGTTCCACGTTGAGACAACACAGAGTATCGCTGGGTTTTCGCTAACCGAAGTACTGTTCCATCATTCATTAGATCTACGTATGTTTCTTTGTTGCTGAAGGAATAACCGCTATTGTAGAATTGGAGCTGTTGCAGCTTTTTCGTTATCTCAGGAAACATGGTTGAACTTAACCCATTACGACCGTGTGTACACATCTGGGTACACTATGCACGCGTACGTAATCTATATTTTGTAATGCACACTAAGCTCATCAACCAATGATATTACCTGTGACTACATGACTCACATACCGTCTTACTGGTCTAGGTCATAATTTGTTTATATAACTGTAGCTGAACATATAGCCTACAGCTCATAGGCTGCGACAACGAAGCATGTGTTGTATTGATTTTAGTACAGCACGAATCATAATTTGTTTGATAGTAACACCTAAAACCGCAAATGAACGTGGGTTTGAAAGTTTTTAACACGTTAAAAGTGAATAGTAAAACAAAAAAAAAACCTGTGCATAAATGAGAAATGGTGTGCTTAGAATAGTATATTATTAAAATGCACCCCAGTTTGTATATACGCAAACAAAATTAATTAGCTGTGTTACAAACAAATGGTGTAGAGTGGACATATTTTATAAAAGAATGACAATTGTTGGCGCAAGACATTAAATGGCGGCATTCTCTTTTTTAATAATCATATTTCGAAATTCGATTGCAAAGAACACTTAAACATTAAATTCACAAGCAAGTCGAATTTTTTTTTAAACTCACTACGAAGAGAGCTATCGAAATATTTTAGAAATGTTAGAAATTCGTTTTGCTTTTGTTTAACATAATTTAAATTCTAAAAGGTTTCAAAACCACTTGTTAATATATCTATAATTTTCTCATAGCGAGAAATTATGTTCTCTGATGCAGTGTGTCTGCCAAATACACCTGTTTGTTTTACAAGTCCTTCCTAAATATATTCTTTTAAAATAAAGCGACATTTTAATTTTTATAAACGGTAAACTTCTATAGAACCTTCGATAATATTTTACTAGAACGAAACAACCTTTATAACTACAGTTCATACAAATATGAGAAAAGATCTGTTAGATTTACAATTTAACAAGCCTGTTTTAAGTGTCTGATTTTTCTTAATAACGAAACTATCGAAAAAAGAAGTCATAGCAAGGATGTCGAACACCTAATTTCTTAACTAAGACAAAATTAAATTACATTTTTCACGTGAGTATGACATATAGGAATTTAAAAGAAAATTCCAAGAGCGTGGTTATACTTTAATAATATGGAAATATATAAAATTTGGAAATGTCTACAACACGACATTTTAAAACAGGTTTGTTAGTAATACCAAAGATTTCTTATAATTTGTAAGTTTAAAAAACTTTAGTTTTCTTTCTTTAAATATACGATACGGAAATTTCAACGATAACCCAGTCAAACCATTCATGTTAAGGAGTTGCCGAAATCTTGATAGGTGGCCGGAGATATCGTAGACCGGGAACAGTGATACAAGAACTACCAGAAGATACTCGATAGCCTGACTGGAGAACCAGATCACATCATGCAGCATTTAAAATGAACAGTATCTCAACCGCAATGGCTGTGAGCTCTGAATCAAAATGAGTAANTGGGTGGGAGGGGGGTGCGAGTCCCTGATTGATCGAAATTGTGAACAGCACAAAATATTTGCAAAGGAAAGAAAAATTCAATATTTAGGAGGGGTTTCATAAAAATGAGAATGATATTTTACTTCATTGCCGAAGTAATTAATAATATAAATGTGAGATTTAACACATAAGAACATGTTTTGTAAAAATCGTATTAATTTCAACGACAGAAGTGTTTTTCACGGATATAAAAATAATATCGATATAATTTAAAGTTAATATCAATTTTAAAAGAAGAAAAAATGGATGTGAAAAAATTAGTATGAAGTGGGGAACGAATCGTAATTCTATAGTGTCCATTATTGGATGGGGAAAAGGGGGGGGGGATGTGACCTCTAACCAAGTATAAGACATTGCTGTAGCTTGATTTCTTAAGCAACATTTCGTGAAAATTTCGCATATCTCAGGTTCATTGCAGATACAGTAATTTCGTGTTTTTCACGGAAATAATTCAGCTTTTGAATGCCTTGTTATATCAACAATTACGGACAATTTTATGTGTGTCTTTATCGCGTATATTTTTAACGTTATATATTTCATCAACATTTTATCTGCATACGGAGCGCAATAAGGGGGAAAAAATATTGCACTTGATAGAGAAACGTCCCTTTCTGGAGCAAAACTGGATTAAATCTGTAAATCATTAAGTAATTCACATTTTTTTTCCAGCATTGTCCGAAATTTTTTTCCGGAGTAGGATTCCACTATAAAGGAAGGGGTCGCAGGACGAGGAAACTAATAAGACGAGGGGTGGTGCGAACCATAAATCCCATCTCGAAGGGGATGAAAGAGGAGTGGAACGATGTGGCACAGCGAGGAGATGCGAGAGGAAGATTTTTGATAGAGATAGGTGGAAGGAAACAGACGAACAGCGCAGTGACGGCCAGCAAGAAGATGGCTTCTGTTGGCTGGCGTTGGAGGAAGTGACCTGGGGCGAGTTATTTCCACGAGAAAACCAGCTTTCGTAAAATAAAATGGCGTCGGGAAATGTGTTGCAGTACGACTTACACATTCCTCTCTTTCTCCCTATCCATCTCTTCTTTCTTTGACCATCAAATCCATTCCTATCTCCTCAATCAGGGCAGGGTGTGAAATGGATCATTCCCACAAAAAAATAGCAGTTAACGTACTTCTAGGTTTTGTAGCGTGGTGAAGGACGCTGCCGCTAATGCCTTTTCTACCCTCTCCTTCCTTTCCAATTCGCCATTTTCCTTCGCCATATTGCGAAAATTACAGAGTTGACTGACAGGCGTGAAATACCCAGTTCTCTGTGTCGCCACGTACGCAAAAGACACGCTCAGACCAGGAAACATTTGACCATTGCGGAAGAAAAATTTACTCGCAGTATGCGTGAGCACTCATTGAACAGAATTTTAAATAAGCAAATTAGCCATTTAAAAGTAACACAACGAGGAACATATATATGTTCTTAGAATCGGTCAGGTGCAAACAAGAAAAATCGATATTATTTATCAGAGGCCATGAAGTTTACGCTTCCTTTCATTAGAACAGTGGGGAAACCAGAAGGGAATTTGACTGATGTAGCCAATAAGTCATTATCTACCCCTACTGTGACACAACAGTTATGTGATGACTATGTATAGGACACATGCCTGACTGATGAGGAGAAAGACGATACCACCATGGCCACATCATTTTCGCAACCACTTCTTTCTGACGTTCACATTTTAACAAATTTGGTTCCCCAAGATGATCCGCCCCAGACCTCTAAGTCCCTCGGCAGTTCAACATCGATAAGAAAACGCAGGCGAAATACGCTAACGGATTTGGACAAGTCGTTCAAAGACTTCATGGATGCAAAAACAGGAAAAATTGTTTCGGAAATGAAAGATTCTAAAGGGAAAAAAATATTTCTTCTGAGTTTGCTAGCGGAAATTGAAATTCTGACAGACGCTGAGATGCGGTTGTTCAGACGTCAGGTTCTACGGCTCGTTGACGACATTACGGACAATCGAACGGACGGATTTCGAGTACCCATGCAAGGAACCCACACAACTTCACAACGTTCGTCATACCCGTCCTTCTCACATTCATCACTACACGGGGACGAAGCTTCCCTCCATCAGGAAAGCCACATGTCACCAATGGATGACCAAGGACTGGCCACTTCTCTAAACTTTTTTGAACTATAGCACCTCCTGATTTGGCAGATCATTATTTCGATTCTTTGTATTATGTACTAACTAGACCATTTCCTTTTATTTTGTAAATACTGAATAAATTAAATTTCTAAAATGATTCTTACAATGAGGTTTTTCACTTACCTCAATGTTACCAGAAATCGTTCCTCAGGGCTCACACATTCCCTCATGTTGGTGTCTCTATAATGAATAGCAGGAGCTATGAGCTGAATTAGTTTTTGGTGCGTGTCCTTTCTCATTATGTAGCATGCAAGAAATTTTGAATCTGATTCCTGCAATTCTTTTGCAGCAACAAATAATCTACCATTCCTGTTCCTTTCGAGATAAGGGTGTAACCAGGATCTTCTCACTGTTCTCTTCGTGTGGGGGTAATAATAGTACTGGATAGTGATATATTCATCACTACTATCACTAGACATTATATAATGAAGCGCTCTGTATAAACGCACCTCTTCCACACCCGGAGGGAACTGAATACTGATTTCATTTTCGATAGGAAACCCGCGACTTCAGTAGTGGCTGTGTGAGGATGACGGACAACCAGAGTCTTTGAGTCTTCAAGTATCCGTATCCCAGTCCTCGAGTATCCGAGATTTGAGTATCACCGCGTGAGCAGTGCCTGATACCCACAGGCGACTTAGTACCACACACTGAGCATCCTGTGAAGCGACACAATCTCACAAGTCTCCCTCTAGCCGCGCTGAGCGTCGGTTCTAAGAATCCCTCATCAGCAGAGACATGAAAAATTCGTGTTTTCATTTCGGGACAAGCTATAATTCGATGCCTCGTACGTTTGTATTGCTAATGCTATTGGTCCACCCGTTAGTTTATACCTCCTGGACAACTCTGAGCAAATAATAAATGCACAGTAAAATGCAGATCGAATCACCGTATTACTATAATACAACCAGCAACCAATTAACAGTGATATTTGCATTATTTTACATATGACAATGGAGTATAGACTACAGGTCATTGAACTGGCGAATTTTTCAGGTCTCTACTCATTAGTAGTAGTTGAGGTTTTCATCATATCAAGTGAAGATTCGTCAAGTTATGAAGATGTCATTATCGCCTATTACTACATCTATTATAGAAAAAAGGAAAATCCGAAGAATGTGATGCCATCCTTACATTGAAAGGGATATTCACTGCCGTTTATTTGTTGCTGCTAAAGAGCTGGAAAAGTCTGATTCAAAGTTTGTAGCATTCTACCGCATGACGAAACAATCATACCTACACTTGATTGGTATTGTATATCCATACATAAGGCAGAGGGATACACAAATGCGGGAATGTGTTAGTGCAGAAGAAACAATCTTGATCAGTTTGAGGCAAATAATGAAATTTTTGATTTTGTTACAAAGGCACAATTTCATCACACTTTTTTTAAAAAACTTTTATTACATTTTGAATTATACACACAAGAGAAAAACATTATGTTGGTCACATCGCAATTTCATTCAGGCTCCTGTCCTATAGCCATTGAAACCATTTCCGATAGCGAATCGAAGGCACTGCTTGTGGAAGCATTTCTCTCTTCATTGTACTGTATTAAAGTTGGTGGTTCCATTTCATAAAGAGTAACGATGTGAGACGGGGAAGAATATGAAGAGAAGGTTGATGAGGGGTACGATAAATTAATATTACTTTGAGGTGTTTGACCAGTAATGTCGTCTATAAGTTGAAAAACCTTGTGCCTGAATGCTCTCAGTGGTTCTTCGGTCAATGACTCACATTCCGGGACCAAACTGTCAAGGAAAGATTTGATCCCCGCAAGTTTTTTATCTTTCTCTTTTGGTTTGGCGAATCTATCAGTTTTTGTCTGGAGGAAATTCATAAATGTAGCATTAACATCGGTGGTAGAAATTCCACGTTTAGGGCCTGGTTTCTTTTTACTTGGGTTGGAGGTCTCAGGATGTCCAGTTGGTGGTTGAGGATGTTAAGATAGAGGCGTACAGGAAGGCGATTATTGTGGTAGTGGGGGAAGGAGGGGTGGTGCTTCAGCAGGGAGCTGTTGAGATGGCTCTGTGTTTTCTAGCATGTCATCAACATCTTCATCACATTGAGACTGAGATAGCTCAGTGATTGGTTGCACATTCCCAGGGGCAGCAGTATGTTGGTTTTTACAAATGGTAGGGCACACTGCATCGCTTCCATTAGGTAGTACGGCTTTTTTTCTTTGAGCCTGAGCCACTAGGTAGGGGCCTCTAGTTCAGTACAGAAACTGACCTAAAATTATTCCATCTTTCTTTACATTCTGAAGCTGAAACAGAAACGAAAGTAACCTGAGAATGTAGGTAAATTAACACTAATTTTAGAAATGATAGCGACCACTTATAAATTTTCAAGTTAATACTAGTGACAGTAATATCATACAAATTAAAATAAAATAAACGTAATTATAAACTTACTAGTCATCACTAAGCTAGTACAATTAAATTTCTAAATTTAATGAACAAAAATTGATTTTTTTTCAGATAATAGGCTGCTGGGTGCACGTTTGTCTCTCTTTCGTTTTACTTCGCCGGAGCGGAAAGCACCATTGGATATGCCATGTACAAGACTACTAAAATACTTTGGGATGTTCTCAGAGGAACTTACATGCCATTACCAACCAAACAAGAATGGAAGCAAATCGCCGAACGTTTTTCCTGTTTGCGGAATCTCCCGAATTGTAAAGGGGCAATAGATGGAAAACACGTCCGAATTAAAAAAGTGCCGAACAGTGGCTCAAGCAATTTCAACTACAAAGGTTACCACTCCGTTATATTAATTGCTTGTTGTGACGCTGACGGTTATTTACAATGATTGAAAGTGGTTACGCAGGAAGAAACAGTGACGGAGGTATATTCCGGGCTTCAGCAATTAAATACTGGTTGACGCACAGCGGACTTGATATTCCATCATCCGCTAGGCTTCCGAACGATCAAAATGACTGCCTCTTTCCTTGCTACTTCGTTGCAGATGGGGCGTTCTCACTACCCCCATATTTATTGAGACCATATTCGAAAAGAATTCTTGATAATGTAAAAAGAATTTTCAATTACTGCCTAAGTCGGGATCGAAAAACTATCGAATGCACGTTTGGTATGATGTGCAAGACATTTCAGGTACTAAACGGTCCAATCCGTTGCCGAGATCCAGAGAAAATCAATGACATTATAAAAAGTGTTTGTGTTCTCCACAATAACGTTAGGAAAAGAGAAGGTATTAAATACAATATTCCACAACTTGATGCAAATGTCACCAATCGTGTTGCAGCTTTACCTTTACAAACCGCCGAAGTTATACATGCTCAATCTTCTGCTTACAATATAAGCAATTATTTAGCAAACTATGTTGTTACCCTTCAGGGGTCCCTTACTTGGCAGTGGAACTATTGTATTAAAAAAATTCACGTATATTTTAATATTTTAAAATTTTTTTATAATTATAAAACACATGCCTAGTAAGTAAACGTATTTGTAAGTACGTGAAGTGCCTAAGTAAAGAAGTTGTATCGCAAAAAGGACATCCTTGTTTATTCAATTATAATAAAACAATATTGCACATACCTGACATGTTCATCTGCTTCCCAACTTCAAACCAACCCTTCTCCAAGACGTCCTTCCTTGAGTAATGAGGCAAATTGTAACTAGACAGTTCGGGACGCTTATCAATTTCACTTACAAACTTAATATTGAACGCGTGTTCAGCCGCCATATTTCACAACGAGGCAAGAGCCGCACGAGACCCTACTGACTAGCAGATAGCGTGAGACTGTTAGGATACATGCAGGATACGTGTAGGATACACGTAGGATACATGCAGGATACGTATAGGATACATGTAGGATACGTGTAGGATACGTGTAGGATACGTGTAGGATACATGAAGGACATGTATAGGATACGTGTAGGATACGTGTAGGATATATGAAGGATACGTGTAGGATATGTATAGGATACGTGTAGGATACATGAAGGACACGTATAGGATACGCATATCATACGTGAAGGATACGTGTAGGATACGTGTAGGATACGTGCAGGATACGTTAAGGATACGTGTAGGATACGTATAGGATACGTGAAGGATACATGAAGGACACGTATAGGATACGTATATGATACATGAAGGATACGTGTAGGATACGTGAAGGATACGTGCAGGATACGTGAAGGATACGTGTAGTATACGTATAGGATACGTGAAGGATACGTGTAGGATACGTGTAGTATACGTGTAGGATACGTGTAGGATACGTGTAGGATACGTGTAGGATACGCGTAGGATATGTGTAGAATACGTGTAGGATACGTGTAGAATACGTGTAGGATACGTGTAGGATGCGTGTAGGATACGTGTAGGATACGTGTAGGATACGTGTAGGATACGTGTAGGATACGTGTAGGATACGTGTAGGATACGTGTAGGATACGTGTAGGATACGTGTAGGATACGTGTAGGATACGTGTAGGATACGTGTAGGATACGTGTAGGATACGTGTAGGATACGTGTAGGATACGTGTAGGATACGTGTAGGATACGTGTAGGATACGTGTAGGATACGTGTAGGATACGTGTAGGATACGTGTAGGATACGTGTAGGATACGTGTAGGATACGTGTAGGATACGTGTAGGATATATGAAGGATACGTGTAGGATATGTATAGGATACGTGTAGGATACATGAAGGACACGTATAGGATACGCATATCATACGTGAAGGATACGTGTAGGATACGTGAAGGATACGTGCAGGATACGTGAAGGATACGTGTAGGATACGTATAGGATACGTGAAGGATACGTGTAGGATACGTGTAGTATACGTGTAGGATACGTGTAGGATACATGAAGGACATGTATAGGATACGTATATGATACGTGTAGGATACGTATAGGATACGTGTAGGATACGTGTAGGATACGTGTAGGATACATGAAGGACATGTATAGGATACGTGTAGGATACGTGTAGGATATATGAAGGATACGTGTAGGATATGTATAGGATACGTGTAGGATACATGAAGGACACGTATAGGATACGCATATCATACGTGAAGGATACGTGTAGGATACGTGTAGGATACGTGCAGGATACGTGAAGGATACGTGTAGGATACGTATAGGATACGTGAAGGATACGTGTAGGATATGTGCAGGATACGTGTAGGATATGTGCAGGATACGTGTAGGATACGTGTAGGATACGCATCTGTTGGGAGTCACGACATTTGTGCCTCCCCACTACTCAACATTGGAAGTGAATTGCAAGATACTCTCAAGATACCCGAGTATCCGTCGCGTCGCCTCGGAATTGTGCAGTGTGAAGAGGGCCTTAGACAGCAGGCGAAACATTGTTCGCTACAACACCTGAGCTGCGGCTCCAGTGAGGTAACTGACACACTGAAGCAATTGCCGAGGAAGCCTGCAGTCATATTGGGATAAATAATAACATTTCTTTTTACGTACTACATTATACAAAACTGTTTCACTTGGTGCTATTTGCATTTATTCAAAAATGCAGGTTTTCTAGGCCACATCGTTTTCACGAGAAACTTTTCTCCCTGCACTCAAATAAGAGTAAGAGATTTCATTGGTACTCCACCTTCTCAGTATGATGACAAAATGTATCAGTTACTGCGAATAACCTTTTTTTTTATATACTTTCTGGCGAACGAGTCAGTAGTGTCCAAAATATGTTGAATATATTAAAAGTTTCTGAATATCCTGCTGAAAATAAATACTTTTCCATTAAATAAACACGCACTCATTTGTTATATAGAGTGTAGCCAGATGTAATTTTTCACAATTGTCGTGTGTTAATTGAGCGAAAAAAAATACCTTTTTATCCGACGCTCTGAAGCTTTGTTTTTTTTACCTTCTCTTCCGCTGAATGTTATTAAAATTAAACTTTAATGAAATGTAATTTCAAGACCAAAAATTACTCTGTTTCATTTGAGAAACTATAAAATGAGGCCAAAATACCGTATCATAATTTTATGAAACATCTTCCTCCTCAGACTTCACATATTGTATTTCAGAGTGAGAAGATTAATATGTGCGCATTGATACTGAGAACACAGAACACTGCCGCGTTTTGCGGTTCTTCGGTATTCTGAAATCATTCCTTCCTTTCTATTTTTGGTTCCAGTTCTCCTGCTTTTCCCTCTCGTATATATTTCACGCCTTATTCAGGACATCCAGAATACAGTCACTCCTCACAGAAGAGCCCACTTTCCTGAAGGAGTTGCAGCCATCAGTTTCAGGCTTACAGAAGTGGCAGTTGGCCACAAATACGCGGACAATCTTGAGAAGTGTGGTTTACTCATGGTAAGTGAAAATCTCAAGTCACCTAGCCTTTGAACGTGTTTGTTCTGCGGCTTCAAACGCGTCGCTAGCAAGCAGCGCTCATCGGCCAACCAAAGTCCAAAGTAATGGGCCGGAAAAGGGCCCACGGTAATCGCTTGAAAGCGTTCACTTCGGCGCCGAGAACAAAGGAAGGAAAGGGCCTTGGAGAAGGGAAAAGAGGCAACTGGCCAGAGTAAAGCAGACAGAGACGCCAAGGAGTCGTCCTCTTTACCAGTTGCAGAAGAGACTGGAAGAGGAAAGTATCCATTGTGTGCGAGTGGCCTCTCGCCTCTGCGCTGTTACAACACTCTCAGAGGGTTCCGCACAAAGACCAACTGCGGCGCGAATTTTTAATGCAAGGAACAGCACGCCGAGTTGTTTACTTTCCGCCAACTTAACAGCAGAAGGAAAGTTTTCTTTTGCGAGTCAGCCAGATTTTCTACGCTTTACAGCTGGTGCTTTTCAGGTAAAGCTTTTGTTGTGTTGTTTCAATTATTTTCATTATGCGGTGACGTTCAGCGGATTTCGTCTCTTTTCTCGCTGAGCCACTGTCACGGGGAAACATGCGCAATGTACACACACAGAGAAAAACATTTTTCAGAGAGGTCACCCTACCAAATTATTTTGTACTTATAATAAAAATAATTTAGAACTGGCTACAAAAGTTTAGTGGTGACAAGTAAGTAATTCCGTTTTCAGCACAACATTTATTTGACGAGGTGAACACTTGCAAAATATTCTGGGGTTGCTACAAAATACTTTTGTCAGTTTACCGAGAATTTCGTGTAAAGCAAAGTAATTTAGAAAGTTAGTGACAGCTATGATATAATCTTCGAATGAATAGTGCAATGGGGGTAATTGTCTGGATGGAGATTGTTGGGCGATCGTCATTGCGATGCAGATGTCTGTCATGGAAAAACAAGACTGNTTTAGAAAGTTAGTGACAGCTATGATATAATCTTCGAATGAATAGTGCAATGGGGGTAATTGTCTGGATGGAGATTGGTCATTGCGATGCAGATGTCTGTCATGGAAAAACAAGACTACCTTGTGTTTCCACGACAGACATCTGCATCGCATTGGCGAATGTCCAACAATCTCCGTCTAGATATTATATAATTTGTTCTTATCATTTGCTAATAAAATAATGTTAGTCTACATTGATACAGCTGTCTAGATTTGTAAAACTTTGGAAATACAAGCATTTCTTAAACAACAAATGGTTTGTGCTTGTGAGTCGGACTTGCACTCGTTATACAGTTTTACATTCTAATACTAACACTCCGCATTTGGAAAGAGTGTTTTGTTGCGATAGTCTATCATTTTAGAGAGCAAGCAAGCACCCGTATCGATTAATATCCCTACGTTAAATTTAGTCAAGAATAATGGGGTGTAAGTTTTCGTACATCACATTCCGATCGAAGGCTCTTCATTTTACTCGCCATGTGATAATTCAGCAGTAGTACCAACATACCTGTGTCGGCTGTAGGCGCCCTGTGAGATCAAACATTGGTGTGTATAGAATAAAGTGTCAGACATGCTGTGGATCTATGGTACTTAGCGCATTATGCAGCATTCCAGAAGAAGGTACAAAATGACTGCATTGCTCCGGTATCACCCAAGAAAAAGATGCTGGTGATCATCACCTAGAACAGGCCTACCAAATACTGTTCACAGCAGGGTGGACAACATGAAAACTAAGAAATATGTTGTAGCAATATTTCCTATATTTTAAAAGCGTCACATCCACCGAGATCTTTATATATTCAGTCCTATTGTTTGAAATAAAATTCATTTGAATATACGTACTAAAGTCTTGAAATATTGAAATATTTAATATAACTAGCAAATTTGTGCGTTGCCATAAGAATATTTTTCATGAAGTATCGATTGATATGAAGAGGTGGAAAGGAAATTTTGTGAATTAACTAATGGGAACTTAAGGATTATCTTTACACATGTCGGTAAAAATATCCTTGATTTACAAAATTTTGTTATCAAATCAAATGTATTGCCAGATTTACAAATAGATTAGGTGTTTGAAAACTAAGCACGTTTCCTCAAATGATCCTGTAGCGTGATTGTACAGCACCAAATTATAATTTTCCACTATTCTTTAGTAGTTGTACTACAAACCATCGTTGCACATTTAGTGTTATCACGAAATAATGCCCATTGTCTTAGAACAGGGTTGTGTATGTCAGTAGAGTAATTTTTATTTGTGTGACTGATGAAGCAATTAATACATATTTTCTCATTTACTTCAGTACAATTCCGAACATATAAGACCATCATTTACATTTAAAGTTATTTAATGCAGGTGTTCGTTTAATGAGCTGAAAAATAATAAGTGCTCGCCGTTGGCAAATTTACTTTAAATTAACTTAGGTCTGCTTTATAAAATACAAGTGAACAGTGTTAATTGGTACACGGTTATGGTCGAGCATTATAAAACCACAAATGAGTTTCCCCTTCCGTTCATTGTCACCACACTAAAGAGGTTTCACTGAAGTAGTTATAAATCGATGACAGTGTTGCATTCAGGAGATTGATAGCGATAGGTCATCACACACACTTTACCTAACACCGTCCTCCCTAAACAGAGGTCCTCTGGTCGGGCATTTAAAGCAGCCATCATGACTTTCATTATGAACGTATTACACTGCTCAGAGAAAGTAAATTAAAATTAATTTTACCAGACGTAACTNCCATCATGACTTTCATTATGAACGTATTACACTGCTCAGAGAAAGTAAATTAAAATTAATTTTACCAGACGTAACTTACATTTTCTATTATTGGAGAAAATAAAATATTTGTAAAGATACGGGATATAAAATTAATATTATGTGGTATCACAAAAATATACTATAAAAAATCGCTTCAATTTTTTATATGTAGCTAAAAATAAGTTAAAATGTATTAATTTTTCGTCATGAGCTTTTCACTGCAAATTCTTATTAAACGTTTCCTCCCCCTCAATGCGTACATTATCGCATAAGATACAACCAATTTCTGCATCATATTACGTAACTGTACTACATTATGCCCTCAATATATGAAGTTATGACTTGAGCAACAATCGTGGACAGTTTGAAGTATTATTTACATCCAATAGATGGCAGTTTATGCCACGGATTAAGTTTACTAACTAGTAGTGTGCTTTCCGTCATTTTCGCTTAATTGGTTGTGATTTAGTGGCGTGTAAAATCTTACATAAATGTTTTTACAATTAACCGGAAAAAAAATTGAGTTTGTAAAGTTAAGTCTTTCGAATAGATTATATCATTTACTTGAGTTAGTTTTGCTTGTAAGAACGATTTTAGCCATTTAATCGCAAGTGATGCATCTTTCTGAAAGCATGCAACAGAGCATAACATTTGCGTGGTTGTGAAGGAGTATGAAGGCTTCAATGAAACTGTGTAAACGAAGAAATATGTGAGCTTAGATAAATTGAAAATATTTTATATCCGTGCAGATGTCAGACAACGAAAATTTCAGACAACAACATATTAAATCAGACCATATTGATGATGGCTTTGATGATTCAGAAGCTGACAAGGATGTCATTTCCAGCAGTAAGGATGAAATTGGAAAGTCATGTTTCAGTTAAAAACCTTCAGGTAATTCGCAGTTTGGTGTAAGTCTTGATCACTGCTACGATCGTATCGAATGTATTTCACAATTAGAAGAATGAAGCAAGATTTCTGTGCCCGAGTTAAAAAAAATAGAGTTACGAATATAGGAACATGTACTGCTTCAAATAATGAGGCAAAATCGTTAAAAAATAGAGCAATAGGAGAACACTCTCGCTGCACTNAGGAACATGTACTGCTTCAAATAATGAGGCAAAATCGTTAAAAAATAGAGCAATAGGAGAACACTCTCGCTGCACTGCTAGTAATGTCAGTGTAAAGTCAAGCAACAAACCAAGTAAGCATTCTGTTTTGTGGGGAAACAGTCAAATAACAGAAGATAAATTTGAGTTTTATTATAGTCACCTAATACATGCTTCTGAAGTTATGGGATTTGATAGCCCGTACCAAAACTTTTATTATTATTTCAGTGATAAATTATTTGTAAAAATTGCCTTAAGAATGCCAGTTGTACTGTGTACAAACAAATCCTTCGAAAAACTTTCAGACTTTCACTAGTGAAATCAAGAAGTATATGGGAATATGCATTCTTATGTCTATAATGAAACGTCCCACCATACGATAGTACTGGAGAGAGACAGCGAGTGCCAGTTAGTTTGAAGAACTAAGCCCATCCATGCATTTCAAAGAAAGCAATGAATTTGTACCTGCGGGCGAAGTTCGTCATGATCATCTATTAAGATCAGGATAGTCGCTCACCTGAGACAAAACTTGAAGTACATTCTACTCGAAGAATCATTGTCAGTAGACGAACAAATATGTTAAACTAAAGCATTGTCAGTTGTGTGCGCCGTAGCATGNCCATCATGACTTTCATTATGAACGTATTACACTGCTCAGAGAAAGTAAATTAAAATTAATTTTACCAGACGTAACTACCATTTGCTATTATTGGAGAAAATAAAATATTTGTAAAGATACGGGATATAAAATTAATATTATGTGTTATCACAAAAATATACTATAAAAATCGCTTCAATTTATTATATGTAGCTAAAAATAAGTTGAAAGGCATTCATTTTTCGTCATGAGCTTTTCACTGCAAATTCTTATTAAACGTTTCCTCTCCCTCAATGCGTACATTATCGCATAAGATACAACCAATTTCTGCATCATATTTCGTAACTGTACTACATTATGCCCTCAATATATGAAGTTATGACTTGAGCAACAATCGTGGACAGTTTGAAGTATTATTTACATCCAATAGATGGCAGTTTATGCCACGGATTAAGTTTACTGACTAGTAGTGTGCTTCCCGTCATTTTCGCTTAATTGGTTGTAATTTAGTGGGGTGTAAAATCTTACATAAATGTTTTTACAATTAACCGGAAAAAAAATTGAGTTTGTAAAGTTAAGTCTTTCGAATAGATTATATCATTTACTTGAGTTAGTATTGCTTGTAAGAACGATTTTAGCCATTTAATCGCAAGTGATGCATCTTTCTGAAAGCATGCAACAGAGCATAACATTTGCGTGGTTGTGAAGGAGTATGAAGGCTTCAATGAAACTGTGTAAACGAAGAAATATGTGAGCTTAGATAAATTGAAAATATTTTATATCCGTGCAGATGTCAGACAACGAAAATTTCAGACAACAACATATTAAATCAGACCATATTGATGATGGCTTTGATGATTCAGAAGCTGACAAGGATGTCATTTCCAGCAGTAAGGATGAAATTGGAAAGTCATGTTTCAGTTAAAAACCTTCAGGTAATTCGCAGTTTGGTGTAAGTCTTGATCACTGCTACGATCGTATCGAATGTATTTCACAATTAGCAGAATGAAGCAAGATTTCTGTGTCCGAGTTCAAAAAACTAGAGTTACGAATATAGGAACATGTACTGCTTCAAATAATGAGGCAAAATCGTTAAAAAATAGAGCAATAGGAGAACACTCTCGCTGCACTGCTAGTAATGTCAGTGTAAAGTCAAGCAACAAACCAAGTAAGCATTCTGTTTTGTGGGGAAACAGTCAAATAACAGAAGATAAATTTGAGTTTTATTATAGTCACCTAATACATGCTTCTGAAGTTATGGGATTTGATAGCCCGTACCAAAACTTTTATTATTATTTCAGTGATAAATTATTTGTAAAAATTGCCTTAAGAATGCCAGTTGTACTGTGTACAAACAAATCCTTCGAAAAACTTTCAGACTTTCACTAGTGAAATCAAGAAGTATATGGGAATATGCATTCTTATGTCTATAATGAAACGTCCCACCATACGATAGTACTGGAGAGAGACAGCGAGTGCCAGTTAGTTTGAAGAACTAAGCCCATCCATGCATTTCAAAGAAAGCAATGAATTTGTACCTGCGGGCGAAGTTCGTCATGATCATCTATTAAGATCAGGATAGTCGCTCACCTGAGACAAAACTTGAAGTACATTCTACTCGAAGAATCATTGTCAGTAGACGAACAAATATGTTAAACTAAAGCATTGTCAGTTGTGTGCGCCGTAGCATGAATCGGTAGATATTTTGTCTCGTGCATTTTGTATATTTGGTTGACATCTGTGCAACAAGGAGTAATGCTAAGCAAACAGGAATTATGTACTTGGGGAATTGTTTGCGCAATTAAAGTTGATATGGCGTTTAATGAGCGCGCTGGTTATCCTCGGCACTGTAAAAGTTATTCAGTCAACTGTATCTTGTGAAATTAAATAAGCTGCTGANCCCACCATACGATAGTACTGGAGAGAGACAGCGAGTGCCAGTTAGTTTGAAGAACTAAGCCCATCCATGCATTTCAAAGAAAGCAATGAATTTGTACCTGCGGGCGAAGTTCGTCATGATCATCTATTAAGATCAGGATAGTCGCTCACCTGAGACAAAACTTGAAGTACATTCTACTCGAAGAATCATTGTCAGTAGACGAACAAATATGTTAAACTAAAGCATTGTCAGTTGTGTGCGCCGTAGCATGGATCGGTAGATATTTTGTCTCGTGCATTTTGTATATTTGGTCGACATCTGTGCAACAAGCAAACAGGAATTATGTACTTGGGGAATTGTTTGCGCAATTAAAGTTGACATGGCGTTTAATGAGCGCGCTGGTTATCCTCGGCACTGTAAAAGTTATTCAGTCAACTGTATCTTGTGAAAATAAATAAGCTGCTGCTACATATTTCAGAATTTATGAGCGGTATTAAAGGGCTCGTATGAGGATAATTAATTTGGTGTCATGCTCTAGTGACTCGTGATTTTGAGGATAATAAACGCGTTATGGGCCAAGCCATCAGTGTTTGCAGCGCGTCAAATGCGTCATGGGATGCGCCGACGACTTTCTACCCGTTATCAACTGTACAACACTGCTGCTGCAATGTTCCTGCTTCAGCCTTGGCAAGTCCTGCGAGGAGGCCTAGCTGACGNACCCGTTATCAACTGTACAACACTGCTGCTGCAATGTTCCTGCTTCAGCCTTGGCAAGTCCTGCAAGGAGGCCTAGCTGACGTCCTATCAATCGCCGTAATCAACCAGGTGGGAGGAAGCCCGATGTACGATTTGTATGAGGAACTGCCTCAAGGTAACATTGCGTAATTTTTATTATGTATCCAACTGCCGCGTTTTGAAACCACACTTGATTCAATTAGTAGTATTTGTATTAAGGAGTTAACTTGAATGGCAGTGGGGATATAATGTGTTATTCCACAGTACATACAGCATGTCACTGCAGTTAACCTGAGTTAGTGGGTTACAGACTATTTACTATGACTGTTGGGTCGTGTCTACTTCAAGTAGTACAAAATGGAGGCAATCGTAGCAAATGCAGAAAGGCCTGTTTGTTGGAACTTTTAGTACTTACATAACTTGTGTAAATGTGTGATTATTTATAATGCGAGTGGGTCACACGCATTTCAAGGTATTGGCCTCCAAGGGAGAATCAAATGCAAATCATGTTCCTTAGTTGGCTGTAGGTTGTTTTATAACAGCAGTCAAAGTGTGTGACTCTGAGTTTGCTTAAGCTGTGTAAAATTAATGAGTGTGTTATCTCAATAATTCTAATAATATTTTGCGGGGACTTTAGGCAACATAAATTTAGCATTCCTTATTAAATTAATTTACTAACACATACAAATACTTTCTGAATAAATGAGTTAGTGTCTTTGACTGTAATATTTGGTTTGGTGTGCTTGAAAGACATCAACCTATGGTAATCATATCCTTTACCATTGTGGATCAACGGAATTTATATTATGTGTTTGGTGTAATAGCATTTTAAAAGAAAAAATGAGTAAAATTCACACCATTAAGATATGTTTATCATTTGTGGTATAATTATGAATGGCAATCTCTTTTAACTTACTAAATGCACTTATTTGTTGCAAATGATGGCAAATACAAAGGTGCATCTCTAGTGATGGTAAAATTTCTTAGTTGTTGGGCGGTATTATATGCAACATGTTGATAGAGTGTATAATATTTCTTTACTAATGTTAAGAGCTGTGAGGTACCACGCTGGCTGTAAGAAAGATGGCATCATTTTTGTAGGCTCTAGTTGATCAAATAGAAATATATTTGACTTAGAAATCGGTTTTTACTTTTCCCCAACCCTTGTTCACTGGTAGTTCAGTTCATGGCACCGAATAACCAAACATTATGATTGCCAAATTAACCAAACTAAGATCTTATGCCACCAGATAATGGGCATTACAATTTTTCTACTGTTTACTGTACAAGTCATTCCTTGGTTGTCTTGGTACTAAAATTGAATGTAGATTCCTGAANCACAATTTTTCTACTGTTTACTGTACAAGTCATTCCTTGGTTGTCTTGGTACTAAAATTGAATGTAGATTCCTGAATCTAAAGTATTTCAGACCATGTCATATAAATTGCAGTCATGGGAAAATGTATAAAAAACATCTAAGGCAAACATTTGTCATATCATGAACAAGAGAAATATTGTTTTTCCATCAGTGAGACAAATCGTGCGAACTGGATATTATATTAGGAAGTAGAAACGGCAACACCGCTTCAACTGAAATATTTTTGTATCACTCAGTTTTTTTGCCAGATACAGCAGACCACAGCACAGCAGAAATAAAACCAGTAAATCAGATGTCATCATATTACTGGCACAATGTAACTAATTGGCACTTCGTTGCTAAAGAGTAAAAACGGCGACAGAATTTTTCATGCTGGAATTAATGAAACCAAAATACCCGCCTTTAATTTAGATGTGAAAATGGTTATATCACGATCAGTCATGGAAAGCAGTAGCAACGGACATTTTGGTCGTTTATTCATAGTTTGTGATTAAAATGTATAATTAGCATCGGCGGGCTTTCTAAGTGTGCGTAGGAATTTTTTTTTTTACTTTGTATCATACATGACATTATGTCTGTAATAGGCTGTCTGTGGCAGAATAATTCCACACGCAGGTTTATAGAATGAGTGCAATTATCGAAAATGTTCAAATAATAACNGGCTGTCTGTGGCAGAATAATTCCACACGCAGGTTTATAGAATGAGTGCAATTATCGAAAATGTTCAAATAATAACGTGTTTACAGAATTCTTATTAAATATTTCAACGGCCTGCTTCATTTTTGTCAGTGAGATGTCTCTGCCGTGTTCTTTCTCCTTCTGCGCCCACTAAGAATTTTTGTAAACTTTAACTGTATAATTAAAGAAAAAAACTAATTACTTCCCCGTAGAGTGCATGCCCGTTAGACATAAATGTTTTATGGATAAAGTGCGCCACTTATTTAATGAATTCATTGCTACCACGTAATATTTAATGTGTCTGCATGCTGCGTAGGGGGGAGCCAAACATACATTAAACAAGAATTTAAGGACATTCATATATTTTCCAGAGTGCGTAAATTTTTATTTCTGTTGCCATGGAGACTAGTTTTAATACGTTACAAAATATAAATTTGAGAGTTAACAAGCGGACCCCGTAGGTATTGCCATGAAAATTATTTGCAGTTAAAAATATTTGCAAATTACGAACGGTTAACTACAGCAATTGGAGTTCTCTAAAACTGTATTTAAAATACATAATTTTGGCATTTGTCATTAATAGCCTTCACAAATGTTAATAAACAGTGTAAAGATGCAGGCAACAGTAATTGTTATATACGCGGAATATTTAGTTTTTCTATAATTTGGGAAAGGTATGTTACTTTTTCGTTGTTTTGAACATTGTTTAAGTAGTCGTTTGTATTTATATTGGATGTGTTTTAGGTATTAAAAAAAGGAATAATTTCATTCGAGTCGTTTGAGAGTACTACTTGACCAAGCGGTGTGAGCATCCGGAAACTATGTGTACTGCACAAGGTCACGCCCTTATCTATCTTCCCTCGTCTCTTACTTCACCCCATCCTCCTCCAAGATAAAATAACACTCTCGGATGCGGATGTGAGGTGTCGTAGTGGCAATAGGTTGTGGCAAAGTGTTGATCTACTCGCGTTGCCGTGTTTTTGCTTCCATGGGGGCAAGTTGCTTAAACTTTAGTCAATACGGTCTCGCGTACACAGCTAACCGCATCGAGTTTCCTGTACCCCGCTGTTGTCCTTCCACTATCAAATGCTTCACTAACGCTCACGTCTCACCCCCCGCCTGGACACCGCACATGGCTTGACCGAGTGGTAGCAACGGTCGTTACATGTCGTAAGGTGTTTTTCTTTTCCTAGTAAGCTATCAACGCGTTAGTTGGCCGTTGCAATATGGCGCAATGTAGTTGGANCGTAAGGTGTTTTTCTTTTCCTAGTAAGCTATCAACGCGTTAGTTGGCCGTTGCAATATGGCGCAATGTAGTTGGAACGAGAGTTTCAAGGATCACGCTTGCGAGTAGCATATTGTGGTGACGTTAGATACGAACGCATCGTGCGACGTCCCTATTGGCCGGTTTTCGGCGGTGCAATGCAGAGTGCGGGAGATACTCGTAGTGGGCGCGGCCGTTGCCAGGTGACAGACGGTTGCGAACTCTCGCCGGGCGTGGAAGCAACGTGCGAGACGAGATTGTCACTCACTACGACCGTGCCCGTAACACTGCCTTGTAAATGCCTTTGAAGCCTACCTTCCACACGAAAGAAAGGCTCATGAAATCACTTTCCTGTCTGCGTAACTATGTGTGTATATGTGTGAGTGGCTTGGTGGGAATGGGTGAAATGCGTGTGTCTGTGTGTGTGTCCCTAAAAAGTTGTGAATGTGTGACCCGAATGTCACCAAACACGGCACACACATCATATACAGTGAGGAACTCCGACTTATATAGTTTAGGATCACGCCTGGTGCCTACTATCGCAATGGAGGCCATTTCAAAATTTAGCCTAATATCTCATATCTCGGGGGCAATTCAACCGATTTAAACCAAATATGGCATGTCGGCAGTGTACTATGTAAGCATTGTACTTAAATATTAATATTGTTGTGTGCTATTTTAAAATACCTAACGACTATTTTACTGTTGCGTCACTACTAGTGAACCATTTTTAAACAGTTTATGAAACCTCATTTACAGTACTTGAATTCAGTNTTTTACTGTTGCGTCACTACTAGTGAACCATTTTTAAACAGTTTATGAAACCTCATTTACAGTACTTGAATTCAGTTAAAACGATTGTGAGTAACATTTAATGGTTTTGTTATTTATTTAATATGATAATTTATGCTTAAATTATTAATTTGAGTATCTGCGACTTGTTTATTTAATAACTTTTTTTGTCCGGTGTTGTGATAGTACTTTATGTTAAATATGTTATTTTTTAGTTATCGAAGCATATGTAATATGCTATTTATGTAGCTATTTAAGTTTAGTTAATCATCGTTTGTCAATATTTTACCATTTACGTATTTTTCTCGTAACTTCGATTTCAATNTAAAAACGATTGTGAGTAACATTTAATGGTTTTGTTATTTAATTAATATGATAATTTATGCTTAAATTATTAATTTGAGTATCTGCGACTTGTTTATTTAATAATGTTTTTTTGTCCGGTGTTGTGATAGTACTTTATGTTAAATATGTTATTTCTTAGTTATCGAAGCATATGTAATATGCTATTTATGTAGCTATTTAAGTTTAGTTAATCATCGTTTGTCAATATTTTACCATTTACGTATTTTTCTCGTAACTTCGATTTCAATTCATTTTTCTCATTACTTTGAAAGCTACATTTTAATCCCGTGTCGCCTGCAGACCTCTCTTTCAAGAGATTGTTTTCTACCAACAGGATATGAAATGCTGCAATCTGCATTGCACCTCTTTCAGTTGCAGTCTGAGGCCTCCTTTTCCACTTACTTCTCGGCAGCCGCAGTTCTTGCTAACTTTCTCGGCGTATCCCTGCTGCTTGGCGCGTTATTTCACGTGCTATGTCCTTTGTCCACGTGCTATGTTCTCCCACCTCTGCGCACTTCAGCACATTTCGCCTCTTCTGGACAGCCTGCNGTGTTATTTCACGTGTTATGTCCTTTGTCCACGTGCTATGTTCTCCCACCTCTGCGCACTTCAGCACATTTCGCCTCTTCTGGACAGCCTGCGACCTCTGTCGTCGTAAATCTAAGCTTTTCGTTAGTCTTTTGTTTAGCACTTCTCTATTCTTCACACAGCTTCGTTAACGCACTTTGATCTCGCCGTCCTGTCAACATTTTTCGTTGCGGGCATGATGGCATTCTGTGACAACTAGTGCCTACTTCAATGTAGTAGTATTTTGTTTGTGTCCATCATAGAGTCAGTCCTAGACGTAGTTATTTTATTTGTGTGTCGTGCGTTTTTTATTATTATCCATTTGGTTCGATTTTTCAAAATGTAGTGCACCAGTTGGATATTTTCTGTCTTCCCTCCTTGGTGAGTAACGCTTCTGCTTTATAGTCGTTCTTATTGTGCACCAGTTATATTCGCTCACTAAAATTATGGTTACATTTTATTTTAGTGAGTGTGAAAATGGCAGACTAGTCTTTAATGCAAATGTTGGCTAAATTTCTTTATTCATCATTGGAACCNTTATCTCGCCGTCCTGCCAACATTTTTCGTTGCGGGCATGATGGCATTCTGTGACAACTAGTGCCTACTTCAATGTAGTAGTATTTTGTTTGTGTCCATCATAGAGTCAGTCCTAGACGTAGTTATTTTATTGGTGAGTAACACTTCTGCTTTATAGTCGTTCTTATTGTGCACCAGTTATATTCGCTCACTAAAATTATGGTTACATTTTGTTTTAGTGAGTGTGAAAATGGCAGACTAGTCTTTAATGCAAATGTTGGCTAAATTTCTTTATTCATCATTGGAACCCTTCTGCACGTCGCCTACCCTTTCTTTGTTGGTGGCGACCTACTCAAGTTAATTTTCTCCATCCTGGTGTTCGACAGCGAACTATGTAATCCTGGGATGTATCTTAATTGTTCCAGTATACTCTACAGTTGTCATGCAGCTAAGTCTTCACGGAAATTGTATATGAAATTGGATATTTTTTAAAGCTGTATCATACACATATTTCCTTTTTACCGTGTTTACTGACAAACATTTAACATTACCACCTCTCTAGGTATTTTGTAAATAATTTATTAATTTACTTTGTGCGGTATACCCCTTTCGAGCAATTAATCCCCTATTGAGCAATTGATTACTTTTAAACGCATTTAAGTAATGGATTAATTTATCTCTTTTATTGGGACAGCTTGCCAATTTTTGTGACGTAAAATAATCTTTTAATTCTCACACAATTAAAATAATGAGAAATAATAGTATTTTATTGTTTTAATCATATTGAAGCAATTATTTTTTATTATCAATATTATTGTGCCATTTAAACGATTTTTGTGTCAAGTTAAACTGTCATAAATTTATTTTGAATCATGATGAACATAATTATTGTTTTTCTTGAAATTAGTTAAATTACTTTTTGTGTTTTACGAAAAAAAAAAAGAAAATAAATTTAAAGATTACATTTAGTAACTTACAACCACAAGTAATAACTTATTATTTACATATTATTATGTCTTATTCTGGGCCTATATGTTGTTTAATCATACAAATAAGCCCTGTTCATATTTTTTTATTTCATCTCTCTTTTTTGTGCCATGTACGGTCACCCATCATTATTATCTATTAGCGCTTCCATTTAGGCTTTTATGAGCATATGTGTTTGTGTATCGCTTCCTTATATATTTTTTTGTCGGGTCCTTTAATAATTATATTTCTTGATTTTGCCACTGTGGTTACTATGGTTTTTGTGGCATTTTGTTTGTTAATTGTGCCAAAAACTCGGAATATTTCTGTGTTTGTTGGAAGTCAATATTATATTTTATTATCTTTTTATCTTATGGTTGTACATGGACACAAAACTGATAGCATTCGCGTGGTTATTTTCCACGTAGTTTCACCAATGTTTCAAAACTGGTAGCATTGAGAACTATTTTTTTGGCCCGTTTTCAATTAAGATTCACTTTGTTACAAACTTGGGTAACATTTTCGTAATTACTTTTCATGTTAATTGTGGTCGGTATTTCTATTTATTACGTTCGAATAGTGGCTTATAAAAATAATTTCTATGTNTCGGTATTTCTATTTATTACGTTCGAATAGTGGCTTATAAAAATAATTTCTATGTAATGCATTAATTTAACGTATTTTGATAAGTTTTATGAGCATAGAAATAATTTGATATATTTGTTTACGATGTACTGTTGACTTGACAGTTGTATTAAACTGTCATTACATGTGCATGATATCGTAAAAATTTAAAGCTAAAGTTAGTTACTTTTAGGTCATAATTTNGTATTAAACTGTCATTACATGTGCATGATATCGTAAAAATTTAAAGCTAAAGTTAGTTACTTTTAGGTCATAATTTGGCACGTTATTGTGTTTATTTTGAGTGTGATAGCCTTTTGTTTGCCATTGTTGTCATTGTCTGCGTAACCAAATATCAATGTTTTTGACCTTCAACCCAGACGTTTGTTGACCCTTCTCTTCGTTCGTGTTTATTTATGCCTCTCATCACATAATCTAAATTCACAATTCTTTTTGTTTGATCTTTTTAATATCTTGTGTTTTGCTCGACGTGATATATCATTTTACTATTCAAAGTGTTGTAATGGTTTAACAGTTATGTAATTATTTGCTACAAACGGTTGAAATAATTTTTTAATTCCGTTTTGAATTGCGACTTTGCATGTTGCTTGGTTTTAAAATATAGTTTTCCTTGCTACAGGTTTTTCACATGTTTTTAAATATTTTCTGTGTGCGTCTTGCGATTTTATTTATTCTGAAATCAAGAACCTTTAATTTAATATTTTGATTCTCCTGTTTTGAGTCACAATCATAACGACGTTTGTATGGATTACTTGTTGTTAAAAGACGGCGCCACGCTAGGGCTTTGCGGGGCTGCCACTCTAAGCTTATATTATGGCCCGATGGCCGTGTAATATCTGTTCTGAATACATCATCGCGTGTTCATTATCCTTCACGGTATTTTAAAATGTGTTATTTGCTTCGTGAATTAATTATTTTGTCTTGAATCTGGAAATATAGTTTATCATAATGTGTTGACATTTATTTTGGATTCTTGAATTATTAATAAACTATCGGCCTATAGCATTATTTCTTTTCTGGACTTCCATTGTAGTATTTCTTCTGCTGTCTCAATAGGGTTTACANACTATCGGCCTATAGCATTATTTCTTTTCTGGACTTCCATTGTAGTATTTCTTCTGCTGTCTCAATAGGGTTTACATTGTTGATTGCATTTGTTTAGGGTCACCTGAATTGCCTTAATATATATTTTTTTTGTCTCTAAATTTGTTTACAAGTTGTATAGTTTTTGTGGGATGCTGACTTTGTTTCAGTGTCCAGATTTGGCTGTTACCCCTCATGGGCTGCTTTATGCTCAGTCACATGTGATACACTGCACAGATAATCAGTCCTCAAAAGTTGTGAAGTGTAAGTTACTATGTGTTTGCTCTAAATTTTGCAGGGCCATTAAAATTTTTCTGATCATTTTCTTTCAAGTTTATTTTCTTTTAATTTAGATACTCGTTTGTTCGGAATTTGGTTTTAGTATTGGTGCACCATGGCTCTTCTCCAGTGGAATGTGTCTGCTGTGAGGAATGTGCCTAAAAACGCTACGAAGGAAAGTAGTCTGTTAGTCCGTACAGAACTTATTGTTCAATAACAGCTACACGACTGAATTTCTGCGTACGTCTCAGCGGAGTTGGTAGACACCACCTTAACGAACCAGTGTACGAAGCTTGAATATAAGTATCACGAAGAGAGCAATAAAAAAAAATTTTCACCGAGTCAAATTTTTATGGTAGAGGTTATTGAGACGAAACATAAACGACACAACCTGAAGTTGATATGAACTTCGTATTCAAAAATCTCGCATCAAGGTNACTATCGGCCTATAGCATTATTTCTTTTCTGGACTTCCATTGTAGTATTTCTTCTGCTGTCTCAATAGGGTTTACAGTGTTGATTGCATTTGTTTAGGGTCACCTGAATTGCCTTAATATTTATTTTTTTTGTCTCTAAATTTGTTTACAAGTTGTATAGTTTTTGTGGGATGCTGACTTTGTTTCAGTGTCCAGATTTGGCTGTTACCCCTCATGGGCTGCTTTATGCTCAGTCACATGTGATACACTGCACAGATAATCAGTCCTCAAAAGTTGTGAAGTGTAAGTTACTATGTGTTTGCTCTAAATTTTGCAGGGCCATTAAAATTTTTCTGATCATTTTCTGTCAAGTTTATTTTCTTTTAATTTAGATACTCGTTTGTTCGGAATTTGGTTTTAGTATTGGTGCACCATGGCTCTTCTCCAGTGGAATGTGTCTGCTGTGAGGAATGTGCCTAAAAACGCGACGAAGGAAAGTAGTCTGTTAATCCGTACAGAACTTATTGTTCAATAACAGCTACACGACTGAATTTCTGCGTACGTCTCAGCGGAGTTGGTAGACACCACCTTAACGAACCAGTGTACGAAGCTTGAATATAAGTATCACAAAGAGAGCAATAAAAAAAAATTTCCCGAGTCAAATTTTTATGGTAGAAGTTATTGAGACGAAACATAAACGACACAACCTGAAGTTGATATGAACTTCGTATTCAAAAATCTCGCATCAAGGTCTAATTTTAAGTTTAATTTTGAAGGACAAAATTTACCGAGGAAAACCTCGTAGAAGGAGCAATTTTTAAACGTGGATATAGAAGTAGCCAAGGCAAAACTTTTTAATCATGAGTGAAAATTCTGTACGTAATTTGAGGCTACGACTAGACAAAGATTAATTAATCGTTCACCGATATTACTTTAGCTGCAGTCACGCAACTATGATTAATACACTTATTTCCAAAGTTCACAAGCTGTTTGTAAAACCAGAACATTTGAATCACAATTTTTTTTTGCTCCATTACGAAAGCTGCAGACGCCAAACAAAAAAAATTAAAATCATTTTTCAGTGGACAAACAGTAGTAACTTGATTTTATAGAGGACATTGCTGGTTAATTTAATGTTTTATTAAAACTNAAAATTTACCGAGGAAAACCTCGTAGAAGGAGCAATTTTTAAACGTGGATATAGAAGTAGCCAAGGCAAAACTTTTAAATCATGAGTGAAAATTCTGTACGTAATTTGAGGCTACGACGAAACAAAGATTAATTAATCGTTCACAGATATTACTTTAGCTGCAGTCACGCAACTATGATTAATACACTTATTTCCAAAGTTCACAAGCTGTTTGTGAAACCAGAACATTTGAATCACAATTTTTTTTTGCTCCATTACGAAAGCTGCAGACGTCAAACAAATAAAATAAAAATCTTTTTTCAGTGGACAAACAGTAGTAACTTGATTTTATAGAGGACATTGCTGGTTAATTTAATGTTTTATTAAAACTATAATTGCATCTTAAGTTGGACGAAGGAAGGGCAGAATTTATTTACACACTTTTTGACAAAAGCGGAAGTTTTTAGGAAAATGCGGAAAATCATCGACGCAAATATTTGTACACAGTGTCTTTTTGACGGCCGGTAAAACAATTGTACAAATTCATACAACTGGAAGAGAAGCAGTATGGCGTACTTTTATGTTTCAAAATTTCTTCACTCCTAGAATCATAAATAAAATTATTTTCATCATTGCTTAGGCGAAACACACAATATCTCATCCTTAATAGTATACAGAATTTATATATCCAGGAATTATTCAGAACAACGTCTCTATACTATTGTAATCACAACATGCAGATATTAACATTTCACATACCTATNCCTTAATAGTATACAGAATTTATATATCCAGGAATTATTCAGAACAACGTCTCTATACTATTGTAATCACAACATGCAGATATTAACATTTCACATACCCATCCTTGTAAAAGAATGCAATCACGAAAACTAAAACGGTTGTACATTTTTCACGTGCCTACAGACGTTATACCCGAAAGATATAATATATTTATATACATATATATATATATATATATATGCTAATTGCCTATAAACTGGTTTAAAATTATACTGGTTATTTGTACTAAACTGTGGTAGATATATATTTCCGATTTAAATTTTAAACCCTACCTACTCGTATATTATGTTCTCGAGCGATTTGCAAAACTCTGTCACAATAAAAAATATAAAAAGTAACATTGAAAATGTATTATTTAAATTGCTAAAAATAAAACGTTCAGAAAATGAAATACTAGTTCAATCCAAACATTTAAAGCAGTAGCAATTGCAGGCGTTATTTTTTTTTTTTTGTGCGCAGATAGAGGCGATTGTAAATATTGGACACCTGTCAGTGTCAAACGGGCAATTCGATTCTCATTAGTGTTCGGGTCGACGAGAATGAATACCNAAAATATTGGACACCTGTCAGTGTCAAACGGGCAATTCGATTCTCATTAGTGTTCGGGTCGACGAGAATGAATACCGGGCCTCGCTGTGTTGCAGCGCGCGCGGAAATGACTCGCGGGCCGTTGTCGGAACGCTTTGCGCGAATGATGCGTATTAATGCCGCGAGTGTCCAGTTAGCGCGAACAATTAGAGAGTTGGCGGTGCATCATTCACGCGCGGGCGATTCCGTTTCCAACCTCGTTTTCCCTCGTAGCGCCGAGTTCACGCTCGTCCTACTTTCCTGGCCGGAAATATCTTGCGAATCACGTACACGTGCGTTATTACGTAACAGGCAATATCTGAAAGTGAAACCGAATTTCTTCTGGTTAAAGTATGTCGTGACTAATAAAATATTTTGTTAAGTTCTTGTGCGACACAGGGAAAAATTGCTATCATTTAAGTTTCTATAACTAACTGTTCTTAAACGCAAAGTCTGCGTCAAAATATAACTGACCTTTCTAAAAAATATTTTACACTACTAATAGTCAAGAAAGAGTTAAAAAAAAACCTGTGTTAACTAAAACTGTATTTTATGGTACCCAGATTTGGAGATTTTATATTTCGAACCTACTATCCCATATCTTGTTTCTCGTCATTGTTGAAAGGCTAATTCTGAACATGTTATATTACAACAAAAGTTATAGAACACGTTTTATCACAGCTGACACGTTCTCCGTAAGGCGGTCACCTACGTAGAGCTACTGAAACGTTTAAGGCTCAAACACGCGGCAGCGATAGGGGCTACATTGCAACATTCTTCAAGTGCGCCATCGCCACTATCATAATTTTTCTCGTGTTTATGTAGAGTATTTTAAGATAGAGCAGTCTTTGAAAACAGTTTTTAACGATTTTAGGAGGGCATATATATGTATATATACACACATCACACATTTAAATAGCATGCGTGATATCTTGAAAGTACCATTCCAACCTCGTTGGGGTATGTATTCTTTTCGTAGATAAACATATTTTGACCAGTTTGATAGTTCCTTAAAAACGTGTTTCAAACATGTTGCAACGCAATACAAGTGCCAGGAAAAACCGCCTAAGCTTTCGGTAACGGATAAAGATGGTAGAGGATATGTTAGCTAAAGGAAAAAAAATTAAAATAGTACTTTACCATTGTCTGAGTGAGTCTTTTACCATTCGTGTGTTTTTCACCATGTTAGGAACAATGTATTGCGTATAAGTGGCGCTTTTACAAACTTACAGCGTAAGACGTAACTCGAGGTAACTGCATTACTCTAACGACATATTTGCTCATAAAGTTGGTATAGTAACCGTTATCTAGCATTGTAATTTCTCTGTTATTATATACTGATTTCCAAAAACCAGTAGACGTCAGTTAATATGCATGAGAATAATTAAATGCCTCACACATTCGTTCGTGCTACACGCTACCTTGACTCATTTCACAAGAGGCCATCAAACTCAGAAAATGTGAATGCGAGCCACAACGAGGATAATAAATAAACCTGTGACATCAGATAGCTGGCACGAATACTGAATGACCTACACATCATGAATTGTAGCAAATAGAAGTTCCAAGAGTGATTATTTCAACATTGGATGAATTACTACAACAAAATGTTGGTTCTCGACACATAATTAAGTTCAGAAAAATTTCCGAAATATGGTTTTATAATATTTAACTGTATTTTAATTATGATTTCGGAAGAAAAATTATACTTCTTGTGAACGCGCATTTTTTATGAAAATTGACATGAAATGTTTTATGTTTCATTAATAACACATGATTTAATTTACTTCAAAATTTTATTTCACTGAAACTATAAGTTATTAATAATTTCTTGCTGTAGCATTCGGACACCTAGCCACGTATTGTGGAAAAAAAAAATATTGGGACAATTCCCATTTACGGATACCAAGTGAAAAAGAATAAAAAACTACGCACAACAGAAAAAACACTCTGAAAGCTGCTTGTATAAAGTGTTGCAAATTAACAAGAGGCCTTTCTAAGTATGTCAAGTTGCGGTTTCGTGAAGTATAAACAAGCAAATTCCTACTCCATCTGGTGGTAATTTATTCCCTGTCACAAATATTACAACCACATTACGTGTGAATAAAAACAATCTCTTCGACATATTTAATAAATTTAACAAAATATTCAGAAATGCGACACCTTACAATGGAATGACGAGCAGGAAAATATAATATTGACGATCCTGAACATGAAATGGCTTTCCATTTTTTTTCTTGTGAAATCGAGAATACATTTTTTTCATAACCATAAGAAGAAATGGTGTTTAATTTATTTCGCTTTTTCTAATACCTTTAGTAACAGTTGTCTTATATTTTGAGAGTTAAGATGTGGAGAGACTTTAGTGGCGTCGACTGACAGTTTTTGACGCCAGAGCAACTGTTCCTGGGTAGTAGTTTAAAATCACTGCTCTTCTCCTGGAGCAGACTCGAGAATCACTGCTTAGTGAAAGTAGCAGTCAAAGCCATCTCTAGCAAACGAGGGATTAAACACGAGGCAGGAAACGAGATAGCCACGAGATAACTTCTCGCAGTATATTAGTCTCCGCCACACTTGCAACATTCTCCCTTGGCCGAGCGTGCGACAGGGCCGTGGACTAGATGATTGAATTAAGGGGACTGGTAACAAAAAAACGAAAATAATTATGTTATATTTGTATTAAATATCATTAGACTTGTCGGCATTACTTCTAAGTACNAGGGATTAAACACGAGGCAGGAAACGAGATAGCCACGAGATAACTTCTCGCAGTATATTAGTCTCCGCCACACTTGTAACATTCTCCCTTGGCCGAGCGTGCGACAGGGCCGTGGACTAGATGATTGAATTAAGGGGACTGGTAACAAAAAAACGAAAATAATTATGTTATATTTGTATTAAATATCATTAGACTTGTCGGCATTACTTCTAAGTACTATTTCCTCCCATAAAACGTTTTAAGAACACTCAAATTTTGCATTACTACATGTCATAATGACAATTGTGTCTTTAAAGCGTGCAAAAAAAAAAAAGCACGGAAAATTTAGCATGGGCGACTGAAAGTTCATGTCTTCATTCATTTTATAATTGTTCGTAGCAAAATATATTTTACAAATTTTATCATTCGGTACAAACAAAATATATACATTTGTTTTTTTTAATTAATACAAAAAAGTTGTGAAAACATTTCATAATGTAATTTTAAGGATTTATTGAAGTGTCCTATGGTATTTTATTTTAACGTGAATGATCTAATTTGGGTAAGTGTGTTTGTTTTGAAATCGGTTCTGATGTCCAAAATGTATCTTAAGGTAACGAGCAGAGATATACTTGCAGCTGCAGACACAGCCTTTAAAATAAAACTGGTTTTCCTGAAGAGNATCTTAAGGTAACGAGCAGAGATATACTTGCAGCTGCAGACACAGCCTTTAAAATAAAACTGGTTTTCCTGAAGAGATTCTTTACAGGGAAATAAGTTAATCAAATAAGAAAGAGGAGATAAAAGCGAAGTCAACAAATAACGTGTCATCTGCTATCAAGTATTTGACTACAGATTGCGGACAAANAAAGAGGAGATAAAAGCGAAGTCAACAAATAACGTGTCATCTGCTATCAAGTATTTGACTACAGATTGCGGACAAAAAGAAGAAGAAGAAGAAACGAAAACTTGGTAATATTGGACTAATCAAGCAATTATTATATAACTACCTTCAAACTGTAATGAAGTTCCCCGCAATTTGTAGATTATTGACAAAAGTAATAGAGGAATTTAACTCTACCGGATTTTATAATTTTTCAGATATTTGCGAAGTTTTGCAGGGTTGTGGGAGGGTGAGGAAGAGATGACATTTTCATTTTACTCGTCTCTCTATTTTCCATCTAGGTGGTCAATCTATGTGTCTCTCTGAATTTCGTCACCAAATCTTCGGGCTATATTTTGGGCAATACTAGTTTAAATAAATAAATGCGAACAAGCGCATTTAGGGCAGCCGTATTCTCACCGTCTTGTGGTGATTTATTATTAAATTAAAAAAATTATCCAGATATACGCCAATGCAGAGATATTTCGCCTAGGGGAAAAAGAGGGTGGCATTACAGACATACACGAGAAAATGCCAAGACCAGCTGTTGTCAACTGGTATTTAATCACAATAGTATTAAAGTATAGTATAGTTTCTGGGCCAGGAGACAGGAACCGGAGGCGGAGTGTTTCTGGCCGCCATATTGTTTCGGGCTGCTATATTGTTTTTCTGCTAACTTGTTTCCGGAGGTCGTCTTGTTTCCGGCCACCCACGTGTTTCCAGACGTCATATTGTCCATCATATGGTTTCCAGAAGCCATTATGTTTCTAGCCACCATCGTGAATCGCCACCTTGTTTCAGATCTATTATATTGGATTCTATTTGTTATGTTCTATCATTCCACTTTAGTAGTATTTTGTTTCATCCTACCATACTGTTTCCCAAGTTCTCACCTTCGTTCGACTCAGCCATTTTTAATTCATTTCCTCATTCCCTGTCATTCCTCATATATCCTAATGCTCTTGCATTCCACTTTTGATTACCTCTTCTCCATTATACCATCTTTGTTCGACTTAGAAAACTTCTCATTATATGTAGGATATAGAAAAAAATTATGCATGTTACCTAACATAACATAACCTGACCCGACCTAACATAACCTGAAATAATCTAACATAACCTAACCTGAAATTACCTGATATAATATAACCTGACATTACCTAACCGAACATAACCTAACCTGACCTAACTCAAC
>NQII01007090.1:138302-156938 GCA_002778355.1 Clitarchus hookeri | reverse complement strand
AGTTTTAGCATTTTTCAAATACTCGGCAAGAGTACTGGTGAAAACGGCTGCTCAGAGTCAGATAAGTGAAGCCACCAGAGTTAGCGCGCGTGGAGAGCTATGAAGCACGTACGAAGTAGCAGCAGCAGCGAGTGGACTTAAGCTGGGTTCACAATTGAAAGCATAACAACAATCGAAGAACATAGGTCGCGTGCAAAAGAACTGACCGTCATGATTTAGAACATATTGATTCACAACTGCGCATAACAGGTCGTGTGCGTGACAGGTCCTGACATCGTTTATAAAGGGAATCGTTATATTTCTTTTCTTATGCAGACGCTTAGAACAGCAGGCAATCAGAGCAAGGTATAAAATCATCGACGAAGTTGTTTATTTGGCTGTTTACGAAGAAATGTGGCAAGATAAAATTTAGAGGGAAGAGCAGGCGACAATGTATTACCAGAATTTTTTTTAAGGTTATCCGCATCTTTCATCTGATATACAGAGATTTTTAATACAATCAAGCACGCGAACTCTTATAAAACGGTGTCAATTTTTAACACAACACAACATGTTACTGTAACACACTTAAAAAAAAATGTACATCGGGAAAGACAAAAATTAAGGTATTATTTTCATTTACTGACGCGGCCCAACTGATGTCAGACGCAGACCTGTCGAAAAATTTCATAGCCTAAAAAAAATATACTTAAGTTTAGAATGGTCGACAATTTGGCACAATGTTAGTGGTGGTGTGTGATCTTATACTGCAACGTGCGTATGTTTGTTGAAAATGAATGCGGACTTACGTGCGAGTCGCGCAGTAGGTGCGTGAAGGAGCGCAGGAACACGCGCCGGCAGTACGTCACGGAGAAGGTGACGGGCGAGGAGCGGGCCTCGAGCCGGCGTCCCTGCCCCTGCGAGTCGTCGGCGTGGCCGCGGCACACCACCTGCAGCGCGCACCGCGTCGCATGCCCCACGCACGCGCTCACCGAGTGCGACCTCCGCCCTTCGCCGCTCCTCTTGGGCGCGCCCGCCGTCTGCAGGTTGTCGTGCGACCAGAAGGTGAGGGCACTCCTCACCAGGCTGCTCGTCTTCCTCTTGCGCCGGGCCTTCAGCTCGTAGAGCGAACCCAGCGTCGCGTACTTGCCGCCGTCCGTCATCGCCGCGCTGCTGTCACTGCCGCCGGCCGATAAGACGTCGCAGGGGAGCCGGAAGATACGGCACGGCCGGCTACGCACCCTGGTCCCCATTCCATCCACCTGGCGGCGGACGACTGCCAGTGCCGACTGGCGACACCTCCGTGCCTTCAAGACCGGTCCCTCAGCGCCGCACGACGCCGCCCGAGGATTACCGAGGCCGGACCTCTCGTGCCCGCCTGCTATTTGGCCCGCGGCCAGCCGCCGCGCACGAGACCGCGTCGCCTGAGTGCAATAACCACTAGGTCTCTCACTTCTCCTCACCCGATATCATCCAGTAGCTCGCATTCAATTACGACTCTTCTGGGTGTAACCGACCAAATTATAACCCCCTATCATTTATTATATTACAACCAGAAGTCTTAGAATTTATTAATGCAACTATAAGAACCTTCCCGACAAAAATGCAGGACCTTCAATTTATTGTGTTTCTCAGGCCAAGAAACATATGTAGTAGTTGGCTTCTTCTTTATGTTAGAAACATTTTGTACAATATGTTAAGTGTATAACTCTCTTTCTACTGTAGCACATTTTTTAAATGAGGATTTGCAAAAATTATGGTTATTCTTGTGAAAATTAATAACTTATAAATTTATCATTAATCGATTTCAAAAGCCTAAGAAGTGTTTATTTGGTGTATTATACGAGGTCACTTACTGCATGTAAAAATGGTGGCAGGTGCTACGGTCGATCTTGAATTGGATATCCATTGAAGGAACGAAACATTTAAAGTGGAATGCTGCAAAATTGAAACAATGAAATGGAATTTTGCAAACAGCAAACTTATTATTAGCAGCTGCCACTTAAAAAATTGTCTACTCTAAAACACAAATGTTGGGTGCAGAGGCTGTGGCCAAACCTACAATGCAAATATTTGGGTACTAAAACAAAGGTTAAGAGCAATTACCAGACAGATGGTTAAATAAAATAAGGAAATGCGATGCAGTACACCAAATGTTTTCTTTATTCAGAAATATCACACAGTGAAAATATTAAATACAAATCCTAGCGAGAGTACCAAATGTAGCGTCGTGTTTTGTACACACGATAGTGTCGGGAGACGTGAATAGGTAGTTTATTTGGGAGGAAAACCGAAGGAAAAAAAAAAAAAAAAGGTTGTGGCTGTGTCAGATATATGGCCATGGATTTTACGTGATGTTTACATTAGCAGGTAAAATTTTACTCTGAGACACAAATGTAACGAAATTGGTACTTTACTTGTCTGGCCAAATCGGCATATCTATATGAGATATTCCATTTGGCACCAACAACTAGCGTACTAGCACATTGGAATTGTGAGATAAACTAACAGGAAATTTTACTCACTGCCAAAATGGCCACTAGTCACCAAGGAGTCCCACCCGCGCCTCGCGAACGCGTGGCATCCACTCAAGGTCATGCTCACATCGTAGTCATATACCATATTGGACGAAATCACATTCATTTCAATTGTGCTACTAGTCACGAAGTTTTAGTGTAGGAATGGATTACCCTGAAAACATTATGGTGCCCCATTTGTCGATCTGATGTTAAAGCTTCAAAAATGTGTGCTAGAAGAATTCTGACTTTTTCATGTTGCCAAGGCGAAGAAATATTTGTTTCTTGAGGGGAGACTTGCAAGTGCGTGCTCCCTGGCGCCCACGTCCGGAGAGGCGGCTACGCAGCGCGAAATGCGGAGCACACCTACTGGTCCCTGCGCCCAGGCGGCTTCCTGCGAGCGCTGTCGACTAAGTAGCAGGTGAATAGCCCAGAGTGCGGTCCGTGCCACAGCTTGCAGGCCAGCATTAGTGGCGACGTGGGGAGTTTCGAGTACACGAAGGAAGTTGGTTCAGGCGGACAGGACTCGGACTTATTCCAAGTCTCCCACTCCGACGGAAAAATAGCTGCTTCACAACTGTTGGCTACGGACTACTGTTCGGTATTCCAAACGTGAAATTAAGATTGTGTGACGTCACTAGCAGAGTCGGAACGTAACAACTGCTCACGAGCAGTTGGCAGGCTAAGATTTTGTAGTTGAATTAATATGGCGGGCGTCGTTATTAAATGTGGCTGTGAATACATAAAGAAATATCGTGTAGTTCGAAGTTACTGTAGCTGGTGTTGTGTTGTATCGAATTATAATTTTTTCGCATATACATTAACGTTACGATTAAGCATGAAAAACTGGTTATTATGATGGTTTTATTGGACTGTGTATATTGCCGACCATAACACTAAATAGACATACATAGACTCAGCAAGACAAAAACGAAAAAAAACTTTATTTGGTCTTGCTGGGTTCGTGTATGTTTATTTAGTCTCACGGTCGGCAATGTACACAGTCCAATCAAACTATCATAATAACATGAACTCATCATTGCCATTAAACGTCAAAGATAAAATGAAAAGTTTGGTAGTATTTATTACAAACTTCCGTCTTTCTTAAACATCGTACCCAACACAATGCTGCAAACTATTTTACACGTGGAATATTATTACAAGCTCGTAAATGTAAGCATATTCACTATAAATATTTATTCAACAAGCTANCATACATATATAATGCAGCGACGTGACAATTCCTTGCATTTATTCCAGAAAGAAGAGACTAACAAAATTCGCGTTATTCAATAACTTTAAAAGTTACTTTGAATCCAAAATAAATAAAACAAATATATTAAAAATCTACGTACCTTAATATGCTCCCTTTGCACAAAATACTCTTATTGTTTTCTACACGGGAAGCTTATCGGCATATTAAACATTATGCACGCTTCGTAGAGAAGGTTATTTACTTTACAACAGAGTCAATACCCGTGGGGTTAGAGGTTAGCAATACTGTTATAATATAACAACCAAAGAAAACAAATGTTGTTACACCAGTGACTATAAGTCAATTTCAATTAATTTACATTTATTCAAAATGACTATATTTTATGACTCTACGGTATATAGTTCGGTACACTTCCGCGGTCACGAAGATTAGGAATATCTATATATTCACATTAATATGTGCACATTTGCTTGTTGTTCAGGATAGCTTCACGTGAAATCTATAATGAAAAGTTCCTAACTTTTTTTCACTTAGTCTTGGTGAAATGTTATGTTTTCAACAAACACAAATGCAGTAGTTAGTAAAAAAAACAGGCTACGTCTGTGACACGTAAACATCGACATCTTACGAATAAAAAAATATTAACTCTTCAACATGACCATCAACCACAGTTTCTCACACTCCTACAAAATTAAAGGGGACGGTATATTAAGTTTTTATTATAAAAATATATTATTTTCAATCTCAGACAATTTTCATGAGTCAAAAATATAAAGCTTATTTTCGTGTATTCCAATAATGTATTTTTTTCCAACATATCTGTGCAGTTTTTAAAAGAGTAATTATTGTAATATTTCGTTGTTACGCTGTCGACCGTGTGCAAAACTAACTTGGAGTGGAGAAAGTCGGTAAGATGCCCGAATGTATCGCGGTGCTAAACGACGAATAGCTTCAAGCCGACGAATATTTTCGTCGGCTGCGAGACAGTCGGTTGTAATGATGTCGGCAGTTACCGACAAAACTTGTAATAAGCACCCAGTGGTGGTTAAAAAAGGGAGAATATCCCCCTCCAAATGCTCTACCTTGCTTCAGAAATTGTATGCAATTTATTTAAGTGAAGCAACATAAAATAATAAGGATGATCCTGGAAAGACACTTTGCTACTTTACTGGAACTCAAGGTATTTTTTTTTAAAGTGAATTTATACGTGTGGTGGCTTTGACCCAACCAAAGTAAAGTTTATGTTTTGCCAA
Organism: Clitarchus hookeri; assembly: GCA_002778355.1. Classification (NCBI taxonomy): domain Eukaryota; kingdom Metazoa; phylum Arthropoda; class Insecta; order Phasmatodea; family Phasmatidae; genus Clitarchus; species Clitarchus hookeri. The sequence continues at coordinate 151,974 of NQII01007090.1, read as the reverse complement.
CATTTATTACGCTTATACTATCTACTTTCAGTATTAACCAAAAAAGTGTCTTGTATATCTAAAAACGGACTGCAAAGCGCAAAAGATAAGGACATGTTACAGCANATATATATATATATATATATATATATATATATATATATAACACACAGGGTTATTAAGCCAAGATGTTCACTGCAAATATCCTATTCCGAGACGTAATTATTTACAGAGATAACTATATACACTTCGGTTTTTTAAATAGGAATGTACTTATTTCTCCCCATAGAATAACATGTTTATTAAGCAACGAGTTCAAGGACATGATTTTTTTTTTAATTGTAAGAGAAATGTTTGAGGTATAAGGGTGTTTTTATTTGTGTATGCATTTGACTGTATCTGTGGCGTAGTAGAATGCATCATCTGTACGAAGAACGTTTATACCTTCATTTTTTCCGCCCAATGTGTGCATCGAGGTATACGCTGTTCACGGTAAACTGAACAGTTTTGAAAGCCCTGCGTAAGATCTACTTGTATGCGCATTGTGTATTCTTCCATCGCGCGTAAAATTAGCAGTGCAGTGGACCTGCTAACTTCATTAATGTATCTGCAAGTGAAACTGTGGAACTACTAGAAAAGTGAATCCTTCACAAATTTGATAATTCATAAACTTATATGCAATAAAATAAACAGAAAGTTAAAAATTTTTAATTTCAATTTTCATAAATGTTTAACCAAGCACTTTTAATTCAACGTTAAGACGTGAAACTACTTGCCTTCCGTAGTTGCCAACTTTACTAGGCGCATGCAACTCAGTGTGTATCCATTAAAATACTTTATATGCAGGTAGGGACAGTAACATTTTTCAAAGGTTGATTTTAAAAGTGCTCACGTTACCGTGAACAGCCTTTACGTGTAGGAAGTCTCCGCTGGACATCTCCCTGCGGATGACGTAACCTAGCCCGCCACAGATACAGTCAAATGAATACACTTATAAAAACCCCCTTATATCTCAAAAAGTGCTAGTCGGAATTTAAAAATGATCACGTCACTAAACTCGCCGCTTAATAACATGTTATGCCATTGAGAGAAATAATTTTACACACATTAAAAAAACCAAAGTTATCTCAGTAATTAATCACATCTCGGAACAGATACATACGGTGTCTCATGAGCCCCGTAGTGCCATTTACGAATTCAAAAACAAAATCTCGATACCTTCAGCGGTTCGGAAGATATTTGTGAACATCTTAGTGGAATAATCCTTTATATACATTTTGTGTCTTAATACTGACCATCAAAGTTATGCTATATTAAAATTATTCACACTGAATGTAGTGCTCCCCCCCTCCCCTCCCAACAAAAAAAACTGAATCCGGGGTCCGTTCCTGCTATACATCTAAATTGACCTAGGTCAAAGGCGCTATTTGCTTCACTGGTGGAGAAGAGATTAGATCGGTTACAATAGCTTAGAGGTGTAAAAGAAAAAAACGAGTGGAAATATTTTTATCGCTGCACAAAACTGCCATCGCATTATAACTTCTCATTACCCCTAGTCAGTAGGTTTACAACTGAAATATAGCAAAAAAATTGAAACGTCATTTGATTGCTCACAGTGTTGATTTGATACTACGTTTAGGGATTGATTTTTAAGGTCACTTCAAGACATGTTTGTTACAGTATGTCGGCGTTCTTACAATTCAATTAAGCACTAGATGTCCGACATTGATTAGAAATGTTTCACGATATCGAATATTTTTCAAACAGTCAATAACAATTGGTTTGTTTATTTTACGTACAAATCAGTGAGGCGTTAAATCAACAATTATAATGAAAACTTTAATTTAAATTAATTTTCGTTACAGTCGTAACAACACGCTGTCCGTCATACCACATTACATTTTTGTGGAAACTAAACTACGGTTACATTGTAAATAATCAGAGCAGTGGACTACCACGCAGGGCCAATTCTGCTTCATTCGTCTCGCAAAAAGACGCGTTTTCAAAAGCTCTCCCCTTTCTGATATATTGGATATACTGCTGTCCTGACAGCTCTAAGCCCGTAGCTGTGCTTCAAAATCACAAAGTTACGCATTTTTCCTTCATTCAGAGAATTTCCATTTCTCATTTTCAGTTTTCTTTTTTTTTAGACCAATATTTCAGTAAGCACCGAGTTCGGACTAGTACCAACATGGACCAGACATGGAAATAATTGAAGTGAAACTACAATCTTTCAAACTCGAACTGAAGTGGCAACCACGAAGGAAGTTGTATGTATCAGAGCTTGTAAAGTTAATATAATAAGATATATGCTTTGTTGCATCTAACACGAACTATGGTCATTTAATCATTATTAACTTTTTCGCACCAAGAAGTAATATATATCTGCATCTAAACGGTTGTATCGAAAATGGGGATAGAAAACCACCAAGAGAAACGAACCATGGGTTTAGCAAAGAGCACGGGGAATTCAAGCAATTATTATTAATTAAGTTTATTAATAAACCTCTAATTGTGGTAAAAATATTTAACGGGTGTACACTATAATGCATTTTATTATATATAAGGACCGATTATACCAGTAAAACCTTCCTCCTTCACTTCAATCACAGAATATCCTCCTCTCACCCCCACCTTCGATTGATAGAGTTCTGGCTACGCCACTGCAACCAACCCAGTGCAGCGGCGTGCGTTCGATTCCACGTCCTTGTGAGTGCAGCTCAGACTTGCTGCCGCGTAACCAGGGAGCTTGTTCCAAGTTTCGCCGGTAACTGCGGAAATCGTCTCGAACCTACTGTCTCGAAGCCAACGAAAATAATATGCTGCATGAAGACGGTATTCAGAGCTGTTCGTCGTTTAGCACGAGGGTACATTCGGGCATCTTCAGCTTACCGACTTTCCCCACTCCAAGCTAGACGAGCGTTAGTCTCTCTTCGCATGGTCGACCACGTATCAACAAAATATTACTAGAATTACTCCTTTCAAAATAGCACAGATCTGTTGAAAATACATTTTTTAAGACACGAATAGTAAGATTAGTATTTATTAGCTTGTGAAAAATAATATATCATTACAAATATGTATTTTATAAGAAAATAATAATATACAGTTTTATTTGGTTTTGTGGCGAGTGTGAGAAACTGTGGTTGGTGGCCATATTGAACTATATTATTTTTCACTTTGTGAGATGTAGATGTTGACGTGTTACGGACGTGGCCCGGGTGTTTGCAGACTATTTGTGTTTGTGGAAAAGAAAATATTTCGCCAAGGCCAAGTGAAGGAAAGTTAGCAGTTAATAATTATAGATTTTAAGTGAAACTGTCACAAATAACAAAGAAATGTACATATCTTCAATCGATTATATTAATCCTCCTAACCTTGTGTCCGCCGAAGTGTAGCGTAGAGCGATGGAAGGTGATAATATTGAATTAATATAATGAAAAATAAGCAACACTGACTGATTCACTGGTGTCATATAATTTTTTTCTTTGGTTGTTAAATTATAACAGTATTGCTAATCTCTTACCCCAGAACTATTGAATTTGGCGTGAATAACCTTCCCTCCCTTTTTACGACATATGAGGCCTATTGTTTTTAAAACGTCGATAACCTTCGAGCGCAGAATATAATTTATTTTGGTCAGAGGGAGCATATTTAAGTGCATATATTTTGACTGTATTTGTGATATTCATTTTGGATTCAAAGTTAGTTTTAAAATTATTAAATCAAGCGGAATTTATTAGTCTCTTCTTACTGGAATCAATGCAAGGAATTATCACTTTGTTGAAGAATATATTCGTAACATTTAAAGTTAATCATGATCCGTTTTAGTGAAATACATTATGCCAACTTATCAAATTTCATCAATAAATTTTGAAATTAACTGAGCCAGCCTCACAATATTCAAAAACTGTAGGCTATTAGGGGATAAAATACAAATGTACACAGCTTATAAGCTTGCCTTTTAAAAAATGTTGTTACCACATATCTTAACATAATTGCATTTCACATATTTTAAAAAAAATAAAGAATAAGCGGTGGGGAGTTTCGATCTCAACACATTATAGATATTGTTGTTACGACTCGTCCACNTAAAAAAAATAAAGAATAAGCGGTGGGGAGTTTCGATCTCAACACATTATAGATATTGTTGTTACGACTCGTCCACCGAACACATTGTGCAATGAATGAATAAATCTGTATCTGTGTCGGTGTGCTAAGACAAAAGTAGTTTATTGGGTAAGTATTTACAATTAAGTATTCGTACATTTACGCGCTTGTAATAGCATCCCACACTTAAAATAGTCTGTATTATATTTTGCACAATGTTTAAGATGGACAGACGTGTGTGATGCACGTTTGTTATAATTATAACCAATTTTTCATGCTTATTCGTATCGTAAATGTATGTGTAGTAAAATTATTACTCCGTACAACACAAACACGTGCTGCACTGACTTTATACTATACAATATTTATTTCCGTATCAATAAAATATTCGGCCACGTTCAGTACCGACGCCCGCCGTTTTGGTTTAACTACGAAATTCTAACCTGACAACTAACTGCTTGTGAGCAGTTTATACGTTCCGACTCCATTTGTGACGTCACTCGACATTCGTTTTAAGCTTAGAATACCGAGCAGTGATCTGGAGCTGATAGTTGTAAATAATCTATTTTTTTCGTCGAAAGGAGAGACTTATAATAACCCTCACTGGTGTGCTCAGTTGTACGTAGGTTGTTCACGAAACCGTATATAAATTTAATTCCAACTGCTGTTATTTTGCACGTACTTTAAATTAACTCCGTTGCGAAAACATTTTGTATATCAAATTTTTTCGGCACATTCAAATTTATGACAATATATTATTGGTTGCGACTACCGATAATCCTCACCTGTTACTGTTATGACTTAAAAACAGATGGATGTTTCCGATTGAACGTTCCAGTCCAACTTTCAGGTTCGCCTCCAGAAACATTGTTATTTTAATGGGAACGGAAAAGAATAATTCCGATATTGTTCACTGTGACTATACACACATGTACACACACCAGTACAAAACTATACTTTTAATTTTTATAGAGGCTCTCGTAGATAGTAAGCCTTAGTTCACTTCATAGGTCTACAATGTCCGATGACAATATAAAACTTAGTTGGAAGACAATTGGAACTGTTTTTCAAGAGTAAAATGGAAAACCACCCTTAAAATTTTAATGTTGAGTTGAAATATTTAGAATGTACTTAACGTTAATGCCCCGAAAAAAGCCCCGCTTGCTAAAGCGGTCTTTTCACTGCCTCTCTCTCGGCGAGTACTACGTCACAGTCTTGCTTGATGTCTGTGAAGCATGTTTGGGGCGACCCATGTCGAGGCGACCCTCCTCGTCCGTGTGCGGGAGATCAAAGAGGTTGACCCAGGAAACGGAGTTTGGACTGGAAAAGGACGTACAGTAGAAACAGCTGCCCATACATCGCCCCGGAGTACCCACGGACACGTGGCGCCACCTTGCTCACACAAACACGCACCAGTGTAACGGCCTCTTAACGGCGACGCCCGTCACGTTACGTAGATACGAAAATCAAGAGTGACTCCGTCGGGAACGGAATTCAGATGACCGCGGTGAAAAGCCAGTGCTCTAGCCAGGCGGCCATTGCCGTTATGGCAAATATGAGCATAGGGTCGACTTGATCTTTCTGCGGACGACGACTAAAGCATGTTGTTCGCACGACGGTTTCCTTAAGACTATGGGCGAAAATCGATTTATTTTCTGCGTGCCATAGCTGTCTCATCTTAAAGGCCGTGTTACAATCAACACAACAATACTGTTACAATGTTTCCAAAGTCAGTGGGCTAAACCAGATTCGTTAAGGGATGGAGGTCGTAATTAAATAAAAGAGTTATTTGTAATTTCTTAATTTTATTTACAATATCTACAAACAAAATTCTCTCGACCCAAATCAACACAGTAAATTGATATCACCAGCTCTTTACGATTAATGAATTGAAACACTACAATTTTCAATACCTCAAATAAATTAATATAACTAAATAATTAAAAATTAGTCTCAGTAGACAGCGTATAAAAACCTATTCATTAATTTTATAAATGATATGTCCATATTTGACAGTTCCAATGTTCCGTGTTCATTCTGTCTCACCTCAGTTTAGTCCATGTCCCACCAGTTCGCAATGTTCTAGAGTTCTCCGAGCGCCCTCATGCACAGTAGCCTTCACTCGTCGGGTTTCACGCCCTCTCGTCCNAATGTTCTAGAGTTCTCCGAGCGCCCTCATGCACAGTAGCCTTCACTCGTCGGGTTTCACGCCCTCTCGTCCATTCCTTTCCACGAACATCTCGTCCGCCGTCGTCTCGCAATCTCCCGTCGTCGTCCGTCCTCTTCACCAATGTCCGTCGTCGACTTCGCCCGGTTACTACACTCAGCCAGAAGGCTTCTACCAAGACCCCCGACCCTTGGAACGCTGCAAAATGTATAGGGTCGTAGGCCATCGCACATAAATTTCTCTAAGTGTCGCATTGCGCCGAGGGTCCTAGTTCCCAGAATATTCTTGCGCATCCTCTAAATCCACCACCTTCTTTAGCAGGGGAGAGGAGTGACTGTGGCCCCAGCCAGGTCAACGACGCTGCCAATCATATTCCCCGCCTCGGGCGAACGACGGGGCAGCGAGCGGGTCTGCCTCGGTGGCGGGAAGGGTCGAGGAAGGTCACCCCCCTCCCTCATAGAGCCGGACCGCGTATGTAGCTCATAAGCGTCAGTGCGTAACAATACTAAAAACGACAATGTTGAATACTTACTGTACAATGATCCTTGCTACAAAGCTACGCATAATAATACCTATAACATTTGTCAACGCACAACTGCATAACAATTTCGCGAGCATTTATCTATATTGTGCAAGAATATATGCGTGGCCGATCAGAATCCACATTTGTTCCAGCACACGTCAAATTCACTTTCGCAACTGTAAATTTCCAGACACGAAGCTTTGAAATCTGACTCATATTATTACTTTTTGTGTGATTATTGGTTTTTTTAGCACGTGGTTTCTCAATATGAGAAGCGCAACATTTAAAATAATTCTTCTGTATTCATAACGACTATTTGCAAGCGAGATGTCTACATGCAAAATATAGTTTAAATGTAAAACATATTGGCCAACTTACACACGTAAAAATTCAAATAATTATTCGTAAAACTTTTAATGTGGAAGTGGAAACCTATTGGTAGACAATCAAAACCATGCGGTTTTATTATGTCAATTGTAGTACAGGATTTTTATCGTGGCAGTAGTTACTGGTATGGAAATGGTTACGGTAATGGTTATTTCGACTATAGCACGTCCTTAACAGTGCGTATTAAACAATTTGCAGAAGTTGGTGTTCCTGATGCTTCGGTTCTTTTGCCACAGGCCAATAAAAGGAAAAATCTCTAGGAAAAATCTTTTTAAATTAAAATTATTTTAGCTTCTTCAATTATTGCTGGAAGGTTTGAACATTCGCTTCATATCACCACGAACGTGTCGAAAGTACCGCACATTAAAATGTCACGTTTAAGTGTAGAAATCACGTGGTGTTATTAAAACGCCGCAGTATTATCGTAACTACCAGTTTACTTTGTTTGAAAATTATTTCGCTCTTTTGCTATCTATGGGCGGACTTTTAATCTACACGTAAAATCGTTCTAGAACTTTGAATTGCACACACTTAATAGAGTTACGGAAAGTTTAGAAAATAAATATACTCGTTCTACAAAACACTTAACATATTAGTGTTGTTAATGTTACGAGATATTTCAATTCGCCTATTAAAATACAGAATGTTTACTGCAAAGCATGGCGACCTTTCCCAATATTGTTACCTACTAATGCATACAAGCATACAGAAAGTATTACAGGAATAAATTAACATAAATTAGTGCTATGAATATGAGTTGTATTCTATACGTTTATATGAAAACAAATATAGACCACCGAAGAAAGGGAAATTTTACATAACTTTCTTATAATGTTATGAGTTTTACTTTTCTAGTGTTGTATTTCTGTGGAACTATTTCTTACAGTGAAAATTGTTATACCTAATTGCAGCGCAAGATGATCTGAAAATAAATACACTGGTCTGGCAAAATATTACCTCAAAAAGCTGGCCAAAACTATAACATAAGTTTACTTTTTCTTTATTTTCAAAGCTGGCTTCCAAAAACCTATGGACTTTGAATTATCGCACCTGGCGTTAATTTATGTCTCATGCTATAAAGGCATGTTGTAGGGGAAACCGAGGAGTGTTGTGACATTTTGTACGAGTTATAGTTCAATATCAGAGTTCTATTAACTCAAGGTACTTTGCCTTTTAAACTATGGGAATCAAGTCTAAAAATAAAACAAATAGTTATAATTCATGAGAAACAAATTAAAAACCCAAACACTGTCTAGTGTCACAACTCTCGTACTACCGAGGTAAGTTGTGACAGAGGCTAAGGCGAGTTGTGACAGACGTACATTTGAGGATTTTATGGAAGAAACTTTAATTGAAATGCTATCGTTGGTGATTAAAATGAGTAATATAAGTAAAACGACATGTGAACACAATTTGTACCTTTTTATTAGATCTTTGGTACATACTGCAAACTACAATAACAGTCTTATGAAATCATTATAATTATTTAAATTAAAACAACAATTATTGACACATATTATGAGATCAAGACCAAAACACCGAGGGTTATATAAGCCAGAGTCACTAGAGTTCCTCTCTCTGCCGATGTCATGGCGCTGACGTGCTTTTCTCCCCATCGCGCAATAATTCTGTCCGGTTTTTGAACCGTTGTTATCCCGGTCTCGTCCATGTTCCATATATCTTTAGCATCAAGTGAATACTTGCTTAATATGCCTGTATAATTTTCAAATAATGCACTGACATTGGTTTTATTAAAGCTCGTAGCGCGAGCTATGCTTGTTGCCTGAGGTAACCTTAAGGACAAGATTGGATGACGTTTCATAAATAATTTAAGACATACTTCACCCGCCATTTCATTTTCATACCACTACTTTGGAATCTTTTTGCTATGCTCCTTTTCTAACCTGAGGGCAAAGCGTCTTGTTTCTTATGTTGTCATTCCATAATTGGAAACAGCACAAGTCAACAAATATTCGCATAAAGTCTTTTCTTCCTCGTCGGTAAAAATTGTCTGACTTTGGTACCCGACAGATATTGGTTTCAGTGCTGGATTTTGTTCTACAGATGTTTTCTGTTTTATAAATCGAGACAGTGACATGTAGTTTAGATTATACGAACTAGCAGCAGTTCGAAGACTCTGCCCTCGTAAAGTCACCTCTTCATAGGCTAGTTCGTAAATGTCTATACTGGCCAAGCCCCTGTTCGTCTTCCGCACGTATTGGTTAGGCATCCTAAAACAATAAAATAAGCCATTTGTATGCAAAGCCACACCAAACAATACGTTTACAACCAAAACAATCTAGTTGTGAGTATACCGAGGAGAGTTGTGACAGCTTGTCACAACTCGCCTCGGTGATCAAATCCCGCACTTTAGCCAACTCATGCTTATAACCTCTAAATACGAATTGAATTTAGATAAGCAATGCCACATTTTAAGAGTTAAATAGTCAATGCTCGAAAGGTGTAATATTGCATTGCAATTATCCTAATACGTATCAATTAATACGATATGCAAATATTGGCTACATACTCTTACTTTTGGCATTTTCTTCCGAGCTGACGTCGTAAACAGAATACCGTCCCGCACAGGTCACCGGCGCGCACTGCGTCAAGCCGGGGTTCGACAACGAATGAGACGTGCGACGTTGCCAGCTCGCTAACTACCATAAGTTCTGAGAAATCGGCTTTGTCACACTCACCTCTGTTACAACTCTCCTCGGTCTCCCCTATCTATTGTTGTATTCAAAATTCTGACAATAATAATTTTGCTACGGACTTTTAAAGGAGCCCGCCAACCTGACACGAACTACTTTGCATATTGTGTTTGAAATACACAATTTTTTCACGAAACCATAAAATGTGCGTCCATCTACGGAAAGAACAAGCAATTCAGACGATGTCGTTCGAGTGCTTTGAAGGCGTCACACATAATAGAAACAAAATTTCAGAGCACTGAATCATAGCTAAAAATGGCGTCATATAAATACAAAAATACTCAAGGGCCCTACATTCTTAGTCACCCCTTAAAAATGGCAACGGCTCATTGATGCGCGTAACATTGTGTAGACCTTAACGCTCCGCGCCTCTCGTTTCAAAAGCGGAAAACAGCTTCACGCAGGCCGGAACTGACTTACATGCCGTTCGCGTACAAAAAAAACTCTTGTAAAATGTTTATTTTGCTGTCCTCTATCACATACTGCGCGCTGTCCGTGTTTTGTTAGCACATTGTGTATAATAACTTCACGTTATCTCCTCATCGGCCGCCCACGGCGATATGAATGTTTACATGCGGCAGAATGAGTAAACGATGGGCTGTGAAAGGAAACTAAATTGGACCTTGAGACACTCTTCAGCTAACCACAGCCAGCTATGGTAATCATTCAGGACCGTGAACAAGCTGCCGTGAGGAACCACGACGCAAAAGGCACACAGGCCCAGCCACGATGGCAACGCACGGCGCCCCATGCCAGCCCTTTAGGAGGGAAGGGTGGAGGGAAATTAAATGGCAAATCTTTCTCCGAAGTCACGTGTGACTTTTAACTGCACGAACCGAAAACACGCGCAGCGCTGCTACCCGCGACACTTAATGACGCCCGGTCACGCGGTCGTTAGCTGCGGAGTGTGGAGCGGAGTTTCCAACACCACCACAACATGCATACAGGAAATAAGCTTGGATCATGAGTTTCTTATTACAGCCTCGTTTTGAGAAATATAGCATTCACAAGCACATACTTTGACAAAAGAAACCGGAGAATCCCCTGACTAAATAGCTTATGGGCGTTGACCACGGGAACAATTATTTTAGATATGTACGAAATACTGTCAAACTTTTAGATGTTATTAATGATTACACTTTCCTCGCACAAAAAAATTCAGCTCACAGTTTCGTATAAATACATGCTAAAATCACAATTTCACTGTTTTAGAAATGTACAAATAATGAAAACTAATTTACTTACGGAACTGAGATCACTCACACTGAAGGAGATGCGAGGAGCTACTTCAAGAAGTTTTTAAAGTCGTTCCGGGAACTCTACTGGTATCAAATCATGAGATGAAATTCCGCGTGCCACCCTAACGTCTCATTGAATATGTAGAGGTTAAATAGTGGCAATTGAAAGCGTTTATTATTTCTGTTTTCATACCTGTCAATGTTAGAATTGGCGTAAATGTTTGTATTTATTTCACAATATCCCTTGGTTCTATTTCTGTCGCAATGTCAGGGGTTGTGAGTTTGTCGGGTTAAATTTGCTTCTTGTTGGCTGTTACAAATTTTTCATTCTCGTAATATATATGCTGTTCACGGAAAACTGATCACTTTTCAAAGTCCTGCTTAAGATCTACAGCTGAACTTAGTTGAGAGGGGGGAGGGGCGCAGTGGTAGCTCAATGGACTCGCATTTGGAAGGACCCGGGTTCGATTCCCGGTCCGGCAATTCAGATTTCGGTTTTCTATTTCCGAAGTCACTCCAGACGAAAGCCCTTCCCCAATACCTCTTCCCTGATCAACTTGCTACGTCTCTTATAAGCTCGCTGCCGTCGACGAGTCGTCAAGCCCAACTACCTACCTTAAGATCTACTTGTATGCACTTTGTGTATTCTTCCACCGTACGTAACATTAGCATTGCCATGTTCTGATCACTTTACCCATGAGTATCGGCCATGATAAACTGTAACGTTTTCAGAAAAGTGAACATTTTACAAATTTGCTTATACTTATACTTACCTACATGCAATAGAAAACAGAAAACGAAAAATAAATCACTTCAATATTCACAAATGTTTACCTTACATTTTCAACTGAACGTAAAGACATGGCACTACATTTTCTCCGTCGTTGCCAACTCTGCTGGGCACATGCCAGTCAGTGTGCCCGTTAAAATACATTCAGTTTGAGGGAGTGAGATTTTCAAAAGTTTGATTCCGAAAGTGCTCAATTAACTGTTAACAGCCTACATAAAAAATTCCCTTGATAATGTATTGCAATACGTTATTATACAAAACTGGTGATTACTTTTCCTTCCATCCACATACCTGGAAAATATCGACTCATGACAAAAACTTTTGTGCTATAATGTTTTCCTTCGCGACTGTAGTAGAACGACTGTAGGATGCGTTTTTCAAACACGCAAGAACGTTGAACTTATGGCAGGATATCACCTACACAAAGCATCCCGACTTTTGCAGGCCCAGTCAGGCCTTCAGATGTCGTTATCATGTCCAACGACCCCGGCGATTAATTAATATGCTGAAAAACACATGCTTACCAAGTGAATATGGTGACTATCGATACTCAAATAACAAAAAAAGGAATATATATATTATGATGTATGGATGTTATAATCTGTAAAACTTTTATTAACATCGACAGTTAAACCATCAATCGGTAAGAAATAATTGAATCACTGGGACCAAATGAAGAACTTTTTCGCTTTAGTAGGTTTGAGTTCTGTTAATAAAAACTGTATATGTACAGCATTGACTCTGCACATAATAATTTTTATACGTTCTCAGATGGAATTACACGAACTTTTAAGGGAACCTTAATCACCTCTTAAACACAAACAATAGTGAATAACCAGTTTAACATGACAGGTCACTTTTGAGAATCTTTATTGCTCTGACAGTGAAATCAAAATGAAAAAATAGCGAGCATTAAATTAACGTGTTTTTTATTTTTGCTCCTATTTAATAAATACCATACATAACGACGTCCTAGTTAAAATTAACGTTTAATGTAAGTTTGCGTTTATTTTTTATATCTAGAATCCTGTGGGCGATTAGAACTCCTGTGTATTTAACTGAGTATTAGAAAATAGTTTTATACATTCTCATATGTGTAGGCCTTTACACACATATTGGCTACGTATAAAGTTTTGAGGTTCACTACAATTAGTACTGTCGAAATTAAGGCGTATGTTCAGGTTTCAGAACAAATTATAAGAGTTTCTAACAACAAAAATTTTATTTTTTAAATTTTTTTGTCAATTCCGTTTGACTTAAGTATGTATCCAAGAAAAGGTTAAATAGTTTGTACACATTTCCTATACGTTGAAATACGGGTTTGCTTTTCATAGACAAAAAATTGGCACAAATAAGTCACATATAGAAATATATTTATTTACTCTAGATAAGCTAAAAAAAACCGCTAATTAAAGATATTTACTTCATAACACAGATAAATGTTTATTTTTGCAACTTCTAAAATAGTTCAATGTAACGTCTTCCTTCTTTTTGTACTTTAAACTGTGGCTGTTCCTGAATGTTTGTAAAACATCTTTTACTAGAACACCTTTAAATAAGTTATAAAAATAGTTTGAAATGGTTTTAAATATAATTTTTGATATTACTAACGTTTTTATTTTGTTTGTATATTACAAAAACAAATAGGGATTGTTACATGTCGTTATGCAGATGTTATGGAACAGAGTTTATTATTTAAGGCAAATTGCATTAGGTGTAAAGTCTACTATTTAAACAGTGTTTCTCGCAAATATAAAAAAAAAA